>APFE030503692.1:49222-74370 GCA_000404065.3 Pinus taeda
AAATCCTCATTTTTTACACAAACCCTAGTTCTAGCTACAACTGGCCAAATTTTCTAGGTTGGGCCTGTGTTTTCCCTTGACCCTTCCCCTCACTCAATCTCTGAGATTCCACTTTCTCTACTTCCTAACAATTCCCTCCCCACTCCCAAAATTTCCCCAAGAATTTAGAAGCCCCCTATCCCCTTCATTTCGCTTCATTTCGACCAAATTCCTTGTTTCACACATCAGGGCAAGTTTCACTCAAATGATGTTTCAGAGCCGTTAAAGATGAATTTTGGGAAACTGAGAGAGGTTTTTGTCCAAAACATGCCAAATAAGAAAAATATCTTTCACCTTTTGCATAGGTGTCATGGTTTGAGAGAAATGTCAAAAATATCGGCGAGAACAAAGGTGCTCCAAGGACAGTTGGCCAAAACACAAAAACGAAAGAAAACGCCCGATCCACTCCAAATTTTGGCCAAAGATTCTTTGGCTGAGCATGGTACTTGATTGGGGATTCCCAGCCCAAATTTCAAGAAATTTGGAGAAAATTTTGTCATTTGTGAATTTTTTGTGCCATTTACAGGTTTTTCCCGTGTCATGTCCGCGTCCCGAGCGCGGACGTTTTGAAGGACTGCTCGGAATTTTGAAAACTTGGCATTTTTGGAAAGGGCATGCAAAGAGAAAAATTACCAATACTTGGGAGAAGCTGGATTTTGAGATTTGAGCTTCCAAAAGCTCAAAATACATCAAAAAAATGACTTTCTGCCCACTTTTTGAGTTGCAGAAAGTGACCTTGGGAGAAATGGTTTTTGAGGGGGCAAAACAACTCCACATTCAGAAATTCCACTTGGGATGGAAAGTAGACAGACCAAGATTTCCAATGAGCCATCTTGCACCTGATTTGGACTAGTGGAACCCACTCAAAAGTTGCTGGAAAGGTGCGCGGATGTGAGAGCCAAGGGGCGCGGATGTGAGAGCTAACTTTGCCAAAATTGACTTTTTTTGGTCAAAAAACACTGTTTTGACTATGGTTGATTATTTTTACTTGTAGATGATGGATAAATGTAATATTTTCATGGCACTTTGATAGATTCTACCTCTCTTTACTCTTCTAGAAGCTTCCTTGATGTAAAAAGTGAATAATTAATGCATGAATCAGTTAGCTAAGTAATAGAGGCAAGTTGTTGAGCTGCCTATTATCTAGTGCTTAGTTTGGAATTAGTTCAAACTGCTCCTAGAAGGATGAGATCGACCCCTAGAGGCAAGGGAAGAGGTTAGCTTGCCTATATTATGTTTTTTCTTAGTCATTTTGAGAGGTTGGAAGGTTGGACTCTTGTGGGAGAAAGTTTCATTGTATATTGTACATCTATCTTTGCAATTTCAAGAGGAAGAAGGCCAGGGTTTTGCAGACATCCTTGTGGATTCTTTTGGATTGTAGTGTTGATGGTGTGTTCTCTACATGTTCTTGTAAGTTTGTTTATGTATTCTACATCTCTCTTTTGCTTCTATTTGGACAGATGAAGTGGTAAAGTTTGAATACATGCTTTGACATGCTCAGCTTTTTAGTTTGTTCAAAATTTATGTTTTCTACTGTTTAGAGAGGACTCAAATGGTAGTTTTCCCTCTCTAGCTCCTTCTCTATCATCCTTGATCATCCATCTCAGATTTAAAGCATCAGCACTTACTCCTACCTTGCCCCAAAGATCCCCCTGCAAAAACTGTGCTCAATCCCCGCACCCTGAATTGCACTCCCTCCAAATTGCCACCAAAAAACCAAAAATCTTTAAAGCAATTCCCCTTAATCAATTTACTAGCCTAAAATCTTTATTCCTAATAGGGTCAACCCATCATATTGAAAGATCTACTGAATCTGACCCGAGAGAGCCTTCTCATACCTCGTAGGGCTAGCTACGAGGTGAAATGGTTTGATGTAGCCTTGAGAGTTTGTCTATCTCAGCCTAGGTGAATTCCAAGTGCTAACACTTCCCATGGAGACTCGAGACAATATGGTCTCAAACTCCCTCAAGGATGATTTGTCTCGCCTTCACCACACACTTCTTGCACTCGGCCAACGCTTGTGCATTAGTTGAAGCTGGCTTTGGGATTTCTTAATCAATGAATTCCTTCAAGCCATTGTCTTCTAATACAACCTCCATTCTATCTTTCCATGCTATGTAATTTGAGCTACCTTCCAAGGCATACTCGAGTCTCAAGCCCTAGAACGCCATTTACCATTGAATTCCTTCAAGCCATTGTCTTCTAATACAACCTCCATTCTATCTTTCCATGCTATGTAATTCGAGCTACCTTCCAAGGCATACTCGAGTCTCAAGCCCTAGAACGCCATTTACCAACTTTGAAGTGTGATATGAATTCGATTTGCACCTGCAACCCCGAACTTCAAAATTCAAATTCTCTTCTCAGTATACTGTTCCTAGCTTTGTTAGCATGTAGAATATTTCTACAAATCCAGCTTTGATACCATGTAGAAATTTTCTACAAAATCTAGCTTTGATACCATGTAGAAAATCTGATGTAGGTTAAATTGATAATGCAATATAAATCAAAGCAGAATTCTATAACCTACTGCTACTATCAATTTGTGGAAGCTTAAAGACCGAGCTGAACAATATAACCAGAAGAAGAAGAATCAATTGCATAATACACATGAAAATACTTTGGGGAAATCCATAGCTAAAAACCCCACTATCTGTATTATCATACAAGGTGGAAATACATAGGAATTATACAAAGCCTTAGCTCTCACAGCTAGCCAGCTCTCAGTACAATCCTCACATATGCTCAAAAGAAATCTAGGCTTCTCTCGAGCCTTCCTCTCTACCCTCCAAGCTCCTACTTCATTGTGTTGTTCCTCTGGGATGATTCACCTTCAACCAAGTGGAACACTGATCTCACACACTGTCAGAACTTTGCAATCCTCAAGGAATGATCCCTTGACTGCATGCATGAGTTTTCTTTATAAGAAAACACATGCAACTGATAGTACATTGTCCTTGACTTTAATATCAACTGGGTATTTCTCATAATAGACATGCATGAGTTTCTGATGAGGGAATCTTCAGTTAACTGGAGTACACTAGTTGAATGCATGCGTGCATCAACTGACTATTAACTCTCTATTAGTTCCTCAAACAATTTGGAACTAATTTAACTTGACTTAACTCAACAAACTGAGTTAGCTAGTTATAACTCAAATATAACTCAATCTTATCTCCTTAATTTAAGGGATAACTCTTGCATGACTTCAAAAAGAATTCTAACTTGAATTTCTCCAACTAATTAATTCAAAATGAATTAATCAATTATTTCCAAGTAGCTTTTAAGACTAAATTTGATTTTAATTCAAGGACAAATTAAATTGGTATTCTTGTTGCCACATTTCAACAAAAGTTGTGATAGGATTTTGAAAGGCCTCTATCCTAGATGAAGTACATGTACTTCAGGTTCAAGCTTGGACTTGTTAATATAGATTCTCTCAGTAAGAGGGAGCATTAGAAGATAGCAATAGGGGTAGACATTCTCCAGATTTAGGAAGAATGGCCCATACTAATTTTTATGATAGGAATTCTCTTAGTTTAGGAAGAATGGTCCTTAAGGCCCAATTACTCAAAAGAGTAGGTTCCTTTTTGTGTTGGCTCAGTCACTCTATTAGAGTGGGTACCTTTTGTGAGGCCCGTTTTATTGTTGAATGAGATTTTTGGCCTAGAGTGAGGCTTGCGATGTTAGGGTTTGACCAATACAATGGAAACCCTGTAATGTAAGGATCCTTTGGGGTTTTGACCTTGTGATGTGAGGAGTTGAATGTCCTCTAGGTTATGGCCAACCCTGTGTAGTTGGAACATGGATGTTTCTGGAGGTTTGACCTTTGCGATGGCGAACCTATAATAGTCTATATACCATAACGTTGAGGTTCCAACTAGATCATGGTGACTATTTTTTGTACCTTAGGTTGAATAGCTTGTATTATGGTACTTAGGGTTGGTACCTTGGCAATAACCTAGATGGTACCTAGATCCCTGTAAGATGGGTTGGTACCTTGGAAGTAGCCAAGATGGTACCTAGATACCTGTAAGATGGATTGGCACATTGGTAGTAGCATAGATGGTACCTAGATCCATATAAGATGGGTTGGAACCTTGGTATATACTTGAAATTAGATGGGTCAGTACCTTGGAAATAGTCTAGATGGTACCTAGATCCCTAGAAGAACTTGGGTTGATACCTTGGTTGTAGCCTAGATGGTATCTAGATCCTTGGAATACTACATGTTGATTATGATGGTTATCTGGCTCTTGCTATGAGAATATTTCAATTTGAGAAGTATCCTTGTACCAATTATGGAATTATGAATACCTCTCTAGTTAAGAGGGAGTGTTGGAAAATGTAACTAGGTTTGGTCTTCATAATTTTCATCATACTTATGTCATTATATATTTTACATAAAATTCAAAAGAAGGAATAGAAATATTATTTTCAAGCATGGGTTTGATGCTCAAGAATTATTATTTTATATAAATAAGCATGTTCTTCATGCTTCTAGGTCATCTTGTGCCACAGAGTCAAAGTCCTATTTGGACCTATTGTAAAGAAAAAGGAAAAAAAAAATGTACTTTGGGTAAAAATTCTTTCTAGAATTCAAGTTGGTCCTTCCTATCATGTAGGCTCTGCCCCAAGGGACATGACAGTTCGCACCCCCTCAGGACAAGTATAAATAGAAGGAAGTTGAGGCTTATTTTGGACATACAAGTTGGAGTATATGATCTGAAATTTCACAGAGAAAGAGGAAGGATGAAATATGAGAAGAAGGAGGGTTTGACTTGGCTTCTGGAAGATTAAAGGGTCTTGGATATCTCATTTGATCTAATTCTATAAGAAAAGAATTTTTTGGGTTTTCCCATTTGAGGGGTTTTGCCTTGGCTTGAAGCCTATATCTTGGGTTCTTTTTTTTCTTGTGATCTTCATGTTTATGTTTTGATAATTGCTTGATGAAAGAATAACATAATTAAATAAATAAGAAGCCAACAAATTTCATAAGCAATTATCAAAGAAAGGAAAATCACAATCATAAGCCTCTCGATTTTCCATAAGTGGACAACAAATTTTGCACTCTATTTTTTTTTTTTTGAATTTTGGGAGTTTATTTTGCAACAAAATTTTGTCTCTCAAATGTGTTTTATAGGGAAACACAGATATAGTCTCTATTTTATGCATAATTATAATTTTCATGCACACACAATAAATAGTTTTTTAACATATCAAGAAAAATAAGAACAAATAAGCCCTCATAGTGTAGATTGTGTATTTTCTAATACACTTTAGCATATATGTTGTGACAAATTGTCCAATGGAATATCTACAAAATTTTATGGATCATATGATATGCTAAGAAATATGTGGATGTAAAATCAACCAAGCTAAAAGAAAATAAAGGGAAAACTAACTAAAAAAGGTGGAGGAGACTATTCAACATATGAAATTTTCATGGTTGAAAGTTATTGACGGTGTTTAACTAAACATAGTTGTTGCAAGACAAAACAATGGATCATGAAGTAAGAATCAGAGTGTATGGAAGAAACGGTGCCATTGATTCATGTTGAATTGTCGAAATATAGAAATTGGTTTTCCTCCCAACCCCTTTCCCATAGAAATAGTGTTCACAAAGCCTCCAAAAGATCCCCATAAGGAAATTATCTTTCTTTCCAAGCCCTTCGAATAGAACCAGTGTTAGAAACTTCCAAAAGGACCTCATAAATAAACACTAGGAAATAAAGCAAACAAAAATAAAATAGGACCATAACTACACTGAAAAGCGTAAAAACAATGCATACTTGTAACTTGGAGGATTAAAAACATTTATTGTTAAAATTAAGAGAGATATATGTGGAATTAGATAGCTTAAGCACCATGTCAGCTTGCATAAATAAAGGGTTGAAAACTAATATTGAATTTGTTGGTAATTATATCCTACATGTATCCCATGTACATAATGTTCTAGAGAGGAAGAACCCAAACTCGAAACTACCCATGAATCTCCAAAGGAAATAAGGAAGGTGATAAGAAAAACATTGAAGGTATTAGAGAAGCTAAAAGACAATGGAGCAAAATAGAGCAAATGAAATTTAACTTCCAAGACAGTGTGAATAATCTGGTGACCTAGTGGGGTGAACCTCTAATATTCCAAAAAGTGTCAATGATGAATGAGAAAGAAAATGGGGAAGCCCTTCAAGATCTAGAAACAATTTATTTCACATGTTGGAAGGTAAGGATGAGGTATGCCACAAGGATATTCAAATGTTGCTAGGAAATGTAATAATTAAGAATGCAAGTTTGCAAGACAATCTTGAGGAAATAAAAGAGGTATTGTCAAATTTTTAAAAGGATTATACTTTTGTTCAAGCAAAAAATTCCAACACCATGACTCACTTAAAGAGTCACATTATATCACTCATTCACAAATTATAATGTGTTTCTACATCTCACCAAATGATGCTAAAACATTCACAAGTCCCACCTTAGCAAAAAACCTTACAACACGAACAAAACCCTCCACCAACTCTAGCATGAACATCTCCTGAATGATTTCGAGAATTTTGAAAAACCCATAATTATTCTAATATGTGGAAGATATTAAAAGAATTTGAAAGGTTCATAATAAATATTCAGCAATGTCTGTCAACAACAACAAAGATTGTAGCCATCCTTGAGACATTAGTAAGAAGAAGAATGAGAAAGAGTTTGAGATCATTTGTACATGTGATTTCATTGGCCCCCTTTATTTTATACCCCTTTTTGATCTCCCTCTCCTTAAACATGCTCTAAGTCTACTCACTTCTTTCATTCAAACTCCTCTCTTAAGATAGGCTATGGCTATGTTAGTCTCCTTTGCATCCTTACAATATAAGTTTTGGAATGAACAAACCAAGCCTGATTCATGATTCAATTTATTCAATGTGTCATGTCGTGTTTAATTTAATGAGATGCCTTAAATTTGTAATAAAGTGATAGTTGATATATCTAAATACCAATCTCTCATGTGAACACCTCAACTTATATTTCATTGTAGAACTTTATTGTTTTATTTGGTACTTTATGTTAGATTTTTCTTACTTCCATGAATGTCCTATATTTTCATTGACATTTAATTACTAGTCTTCCTTTTAAATTTCCAATGGAGATGAAAGTGAATAAATCATTCATTTACACTTTGCTTCTTTGGCTCATGAATGTCCTCTATTTTCACTGACATTTATTTACTACTTTTCCTTTTAAATTTCCAATGGGTGCATTGTACATCATTTAAAAGATGGGTAGAAGTGAGTAAGTCATTTTCTTAAACAAATGTCAAGAGATTTTTCATTTACAAATACAAAATCTCACCCTTTAAAATCAAACAAAGCAGGAAATAGAACTTTGTTTCCTTGGCCTATGTTGAGATTCCATGTCTTCTAGGAAACCCCATAATCTCCTTAAAAGGCACAATTGAGTTACAATATTATAGTCAATAATTACCTTTAAGATCATTTAATATTTCACATTAATTCCTCATGACTCCATCTTTGCCCAAACAGTAGCCACACTAACTAATCTCTCCTTACAAACATTGGGCCCCAAACTTTAAGATGATATAGTACATACATCAAATCTTGATTAGCGCTCTAGAACAATGACTTTCTTCACAAGATAAGGTAATATTGTGTGTATCAAACCATTTGAAGCTCCTAGTGAATCTTCAGAAATGGGTTCACAACACTTTCAACATAGAACACAATTTCTCAATAACACTAGTTCTAACTAATTCAATTTTATCCTCAACTTATGTGTTGAACAAATATTTTATGATCAAGCACATGCTTCCATAAAATTGCTTCCCAAAAATCACACTAGGAAAACAACTACATGATAGTTCCCTTTATGAAGGTTTTTTCTGGAAAATTAATAGAAATATCATGTGTTGTTTAATAGAAAATTCAATATCAGTTGTGCCATTATTAACATCCTGATCTAGAATTTGGCCTAACTCCTAGAGAAATAATAGGGCTTTAATATTGTATCCAATAAATATTATCTCTCAATGGGGCCTTCTTTAGCCAAATAATTAAGTTAGAAAATGTGTAGGTTTCTCTTTTAACAAACCTAATTCCTCTTGTTTCCTTTGAATTGAATTGTTTGGAGACATCATGAGTTGGGATCAATCTTGTGTTGTGACTTGCTTCCTTCTAAAATAGACGCATCCAGTTACTTTTCTTAGTTGGTATTAGAGAAATTATGAGTTCAAAAATGGGTCTCAAAGAAGAAAATGTGTTGTCAACATCAACTTTAAAAGAACCAATAGATTCAAGATGATGATGTCAACCATAAGGGGAAAAACATTTAGCGCTTAAAAACAAAAATATTTTTTAATCATATTATCAATTTATCTCCTTATAGAGTTACTCAAATTTCAAGTGTAGGCACCCATTGTATGTGTAATTAAAGTTTTCATTTGACAAGTACCCACTCAACATACTTTTGATCAACCTATGGTGAGATAAACTCAAAATATATGAAAACAAATGTGTTTCTCATTATGGGTCTATCAAAAGAATGGAGAATGGGTAATCTTTGTATGTAGAAAATGAAAGTTTAGTAAGTCTTTAAGTAGATAAGTAGATGATCTACTACATGAACTCCTTTGAATGAAATACTGTCTACAACCTTTTTTAGATATTTATCATTGTTTTAGTAGTGATGGGTTTCCCTATGCAATAATTAGGAATTCTCCCCAATTAAAAAACCCAATTAGACCTTACATTTTTTAGATTATGGAATTCATCAAATTATAACAAGGAATCTTTAAATAGTTTTGAGAGATTTTACTAGTTATGGTTCAATCCACCATTTAAGTTTTTGTGGATGCAATAAATTAAATGTAGCTAATCTAATAGTGAAAGTGTAAAATGATGCATAGGATAAACTAACAAAACCAATGAAGTAAACATCACACCAAATATATTATTTATTTCTATATTTAGTGAAAATTTACTAGCAAAATAACAACATAAATTTAATTAACCAATTGCGTCATAGGGAAGTCTAAAAGTGAAAAATTAACTACAATATTATGGTTACAACAATAAACAAACAATTTTGAGATGGAAAAAATAGGGCAAATTTCCCATACATGAGAAAAGTATATGATATTAAAAACAAAATTCTCACACCATTTTAAAACTCAATAAAATAGCAAAAAAAGTTCTTCAAATCATTTCATAACTAAATTATGTCTTTAAATGACTTTACCAACAATGACCCTCCTACAAAAGTTTACAAAATTGTTCAAGGAAAACACTCTTGTACAATTGAATTCATCTTAATTATAATAAACCAAAAGGTGGAGGACATATCATCATCTTGATATGTTTGGTTGATTTTTAATGTTCCCTTCCTAGTTGTTTGGTTCCTTAGTCAAACTGTTACTTTTCCCTAATTGAACATTCAACCCTTCCTATCTATTAAAATCCCCTTCTTGGTTGTCTAGATTTCCTCCTCTTGAAGATTGTCCCACATAGCTTGATGAAGCTTCATCCCTTTCTTTTATCCATTTTCTTAAATATGCAATCCATGACTCAAAAGGTTGATTCAATGCATCTCCTTGAGAAAAATGATGTTGTTTAAAAGGGGTTTTACAAGATGCAGTACACTCATTCCTTTTTCAAGTTTCTCCATCTTAGACAATAAATTTTGATTAATTTCATGTCTCTAGTAAGAAATTTAATGAACTTTTGGATGGTTGCTTCATTCATTTTCTGATAGAGTACTAATATCTTTTTTACTTTATTTTATCTCATATTCCAAATTTAGGTACCTATACATGTGAAAGGAAATTGCATTTTCACCCAAAAAATGGAAAATGACAAGTATTTACAATATTTTTTATAACCTTCCACAACAAAGTAGAATCTATTACTTCTGACTCCATTGTGGGCATTTTGAACTACCCATTTCTAGTATCTTAAGCCAACATCCAACTCTTTAAATGATTTCATAGCAAAACCAAATATTTCTTTTGGAATCTCTCCTAGAGAGGACTACCAATCCCTCACTTTATCAAAATCTAACTAAGCTTGTTGTAGACAAGTTCCCATGCTTGAATAGGAGTTAAAACATCAATAATATCATGACCAAGGGCCTACATGTGATGGGATTTGTCATAGAACTCTCTTTGGACACTACACAATTCATCTTGTACATTCAAAGCATAATTAATAAACTTTAATGTTGGATACTTGTTGGATTTGTAATAATTGACTTTATTGCCTAGTAAGGGGATTTTTCTTCTGTATTCTTATAGCCTCTTGTCCACATCCATAGTTTTATGTACATTAGGTTGAGAAATAACTAATACAATAGAATAATATGAAGCCAAAATTAGTTTGTATCCATCATCATAGTTTCAATGGTGTGTATCACTTCAAAATCCACGTTGATTTTCCTTATTTCATGTATATGCTTAATCACTTACTTCCTTTGTATATCGAATGAAAACAATTCCAAATCAACAACTTCATCCACTATATTTGGAATAATGCCATCACCACGTGTAATTATCTCCATACCAAAAAGGTTTGAGTGTTGAAGACTTCTCCCACCTTTGAACAATCTGGTCACCCCATGTTCCCTTCATTGAAATTGATTTATTAGCTCATTTCCTTCTTATAAAACTTATTTTCTATCATTGTCTTATTGAATTTTCTTTCTCTGTTATTTTTCTATTCTCCTTTGCTCCTTAAATTTTGCTTCAACTTCTAATTTCAATAATTTCTCCTCTACATCAACTTTAGCTTTCCTCTCCACTTTTTTTTTTTCCTTTGCATCATCATATTATTTCTTTTTCTAGTTTTACCCTCTTTGCTAACAATTAAACTATGGTGTCAACAACTGCTTCTTTTTTCTTTGTCAGATCCTCATTCTTGGTGATTTTTCTCCGTGTTACTTCTTTTTTGTTGGCCTCAATTTCTACTTTGTCCTTTTATAATGCATCTAATCTTCTTCTTTCTCCTTATTTTATATTTTAATGAAGAACTTACCTCTCAGTGGTAGTGCTTTTAGCTTATTCCTTCTTTCTTCTCTCTTTCTCCTCATTAATAAATTGCAAATTAGTTAAAGCTTCTTCACAAGTCAATACTCTCATGTTAGATTTTTAGTCTAATTTCTCTTCACACTAATAGGAGGAGGATATTTTCATCTCAATTATATGCTTTGGAATAACCCCTAGGGGATCATGCATTTGAGTTATATCCAATTTGAAACATTATTACTCGACGCTCTCTCCTTCCATCCTAGCCGAAGTGGAATCTCAATAGGGAAAATTTGAAGTCGAAATCAAACTACTAATGAAATTAATAAAATAAGAGTAATAATTTTTCTTAGGGCATAAGGGAAAACTTCCTATTCTAATTGGATTTTGGATGAATCTCCTTATAGGAATATTCAAATTTCAAGTGTTGTAGGTACCTGTTTGACGTAGAATTAAATTCTTCCTCCAACAAGTACCCACTTTGCACATTTTTGATAAACCCACAATGAGATAAGATGGAAATGAAAGAAAAGATATGTTTCTCATTTTTCATACATTTTTAGTTTATCTCATTATGGTTCTATAAAAAGTATGCAAATTGGGTACTCATTAAAGGAAATATTTAATTTTTCATCCAACGAGTTCCTACACTTGGAATTTGAGTACACCTATAAGGAGATTAGTTGAAAATATGATTAGGAAAAAAGTATTTTTTCTAGTCCTTGCAAGAAAATATTTACCCTTATTGTTGAAATCATCTTGAATCATGTTGGCTCTTTTAAAGTTGATTTTGATAATACGATTTTTTGTTTTGAGGCCCATTTTTACCTCATAAATCCCTTAATTATTAGCTCATAGATGCTTATATACAATGGATAGATTGGGCATAGACACTTTTAGCGTTTTCTTAGGCAAAAATTAAAACGATGTAAATCTAAATGGTACCTATTTTTGAATGATCAACTTGTTTGGCACATAGGCATAAAGCATATAGAGTGTTAGGGTAACACATAAATATTGATATATATGGAGTATTAATCTAGGCATCCATCTCCAGTGTCTTTTAACACTTCTATAGCTTTTAGAGATACTCTTAAGAAAGGTTTCCAAAATATAAGCTCATATAACGGTGTGATGAAGTCATCATAATAAGTGCAAACTTAGATTTTTATATGATCATGTATAATTCTTAAGTTATACATGAATAGGGGGCTTCTCTAGGACCAAAACTTAGTGTAACCCCATGAATATGTTAGAATCATAAACCACATCTAGCATATAAGAAGATATGTAAATTTCTAGGGTTCCTAAAAGTGCATCGAATTGAAGGCTTCTCAATGGGTTATGCAAGTAAGATGGAAAATATGGCAATCCAATTGAAAATTTTCCCTGCATTAGTGATCGCATAGATTATTGGCACCCAACATATCCTCACATGAGATTGAATCATTTTTATCATAATCAATTACATTTCCCATGTGTATCCTAATATGAATTGTATGGTGCAAAAAAAAATTCTAGTTAAGACTTATAAGTCCTCCATTCCTCATACCAAGCAACAAAGACATCATGGCAATAATGGTCTTGAGTAAAGACTCTCAGCAACTTGTTTGTGAAATAAATTTCAACCTTTGACAACTTGCAGTAAACTTCTAAAGTTGTAGATGTGAAAGATCTAATACCCTTTCCTTGGGCATTAAAATTTCTTTGTTCATTGATCTTTGTATGGTGTCTTATGTACATGTGCAATGAGATAGTTTTTTTTTAATTTTGTGTTATAATAAGCTCCACTTCTTTTTCAAGTATGACCTCATCATCCCTAAGTCATTTCTCGTCATTGATTAGATGAAGAAATTCATTGTATGTGTGGGCCCTATCAAACTCAAAGGTGTATGAAGTGCCTACATAAATGGAAAATTTGGTACCTTTAGCAACATGGGATTCTATGGTTGGTTGCTTACACTTGGAATTTTATTTCTATGTGGTTCATGAACCCTAGAGATCAGTGACTGCTATGTCCATGGAATATTTGTACCAAGAAAATTCGCCTGAAGCAATCACTTCCTACCAGCACAACCATTGAGCCTAACCTTGAGAGTATCGAGGGAATTGAACTTGTGACCTCTCAATACAAAAGGTACTTTAACGATGGGGACTCGACCAATTGCGCTAACCCTCAAGGTTGCTCACACTTAGAATATTTATTCTCCCTTATAATTAATGATTTTGTGGTTGTGGTAGTCTACATGCTTGTTGATGTTGTCTCCTCTATAACCTATGTGATCTCAATTTGATGCTTTAATTGGCCTCTCTTGCACACCTTTATTCCTCCTACCATATTCTTTTATGTCCATATCAATATTATTGCAAGTTAAAGCAACATGGAAATAGGACATGCAAGGTTCAACTCAAAAAGTTGAATTAAATACATTAAATTCTATGTTCTAGCAATTTGAAATGGAAACAATTTCAAAGATGGTGGTATTTATTTGGACCTAAAATGTATGCCAAATAGAAGAGCTTTTAAATTCTAGTGAGAACTTGCAATTCAAACCTTAGTTTCATAAAATCAATTTGTATGGAAAAAACAATGAATTTGGAGCTCATGCATGTAATGCACTTAAACAGAAGAACACACTAGAAAATATTTTAGGTAAAAAATAGGCCTTAAAACACAAAATGTTAAATCAAAATCAACATAAAATAACCAATAAAAATTAATATGATGATGTCAACCATAAGGTAAATACTTTTGGAGGGAGAAAATAAAGTTACATTTTTTAATTATATGGTCAACTAATCTCCATAAAAGCTTATTCAACTTCAAATGGAAGAACACATTAGATATGAAATTAAATTCTTCATCCAATAAGTACCCTTCATTCATACTTTAAATAGCCAAATAGACATGAAATACATGGAAAATAAATATAAGAAACACAATTTTTCATGTATTTCAAGTTTATCTCATTGTAGGCCTATTGAAAGTAGCCATAGTCAGCATTTTCATCAAGAAAAAATAAAAGGAAGAAAAGAAAAATGTGAATTGAAATTTGAATTTATATTTCCCCTCCTAAATTCATAAGTCAACCTCACAATTAATTTAGGTCAGTTGGGCCCCCAAGAGGCACCTATTTGAACCCCTTTAGAAGTTTATATAAAAGAGATGTATCCTCCTCATTTGACATCATCAATTTGTCTCTTATTGAGCTCTGATCCAACAAAAATGGGAATAAGAGCAGGAGGCTAAAATTTCAGGAGCTTGGTATTTGTCTTAGCATTTGATCATGCTATTGGTTACTGGTTTGGCTATCATCTTTCTATTGTTATTTATGATGTACTAATGAATGTGGAACTCTCTCTCTCTCTCTCTCTCTCTCTCTCTCTCTCTCTCTCTCTCTCGCTCTCGCTCTCTTAGGAAATGAATTTTTCTAGGTTTTCCCCTTGTGTGTTTTTCCTAGCCTCAGGCCTAATTTTTGTGTCTCTTGTATCAATGTTGCACTATTGTTATTTTCATGTTTTAATGATTGAGTATATAAATATTTAATGATTTTAAAAAATGCTATATGAAAACAAATGCTCATAATAACTAGCAAAATATGTTATTTGTATTGTTTTGTTATCCCTTAGTTTAATTCAATAATTAGTACCCACAATTGAAGTTTGAGTAAACTATTATTTTATTGTATTCCCTAGGACACTCATTTTAAACCTCAAAATTTATCTAATGTTTCAATGTACAAAAAAAGAAGTTGAATAGGGATGCTTTGATCCGTAAACTGTCGTGGATATTCCATTGGACAATTTGCAATAGATTTGATAAAATTATATTTAAAAATATGAAATCTACACTTTTATGGTTTTATTTATTTTTAGATTTATGGATCTATGAATGATTTTTAATTGTGTATGCATGCAAATAAAAATCATGCAAAAAATAGATAACATCAAAATAAAATCTCACAAACACATTTGACACAAGATATGACCTGGGAAATCCTTTTGGGAGAAAAACTCAGCAAGAAGATGAGACCCTGTGGGCTACTACAATGCTCAAATCCTCTTTGTATGCTCTATTTCTTATTCCCCTCAACTATTTTTCTCATCTATGGAACAAACTCACTCAAAAAGGATGGAACCCCCTTTTCCTCCTAGTGCCTCGGTTATAACACAACACGATAGCCTACTAGTGGTTAGGTTTCACTACCTCAACTCTTAACCATATTTACATCATAATCACATGGTTAGTCCGTTTTTCAAGAATAATGGGGGCTAATGTGGCATCCACTCAAATTGTGGTGGTGAAAACAGGAAGGTCAACTTCCCAGCTGCATAACTTTTGCACACGAACTTTGATTGACACAATTATTGTGTCATTGGAAAGGACTCTGGGTGAAGAATATGAAAAAAATGTGCAAACTAGAACACCAAAGTTTTGCCCACAAAAAATTTCATTTGATGCCTCAAAATGCTCCTAGAATATTTCGAACCCCAATTTGTCAAACGAGATCCTACTAGTAAAAATGGTCCTACGAGCTTATTCCTCCACTTTTTCCACTAAGAAAGAATCAAGATGGATTACAAACATATAATGATCCAATATGGATCACATCTCCCCATTTTGGGAGGATTTTTTTACCCAAAAGCTTCTATTGAATGAGGTGAGGAAATTTTTACTCCACCTTTTCTCAGGTGTACCATTTAGATTTTCCTAGGATTTGTCCTTTCAACCCAATTTGCCAAAGGTCATGTTTCCCTTATATCGTAGTTCTATACCTCTTCTACAAAATTGTATCTTATGTCAACTCTGCCTGAGCATCTTGTGCCAAATCCTCCACAGGAAGTAGGACTTGTTCATCTTTCTGATCTAGCATGAAAGACCCATAAAGCTTCCGATTATCCACATTCACAACCAATAAAACATGCATGTATGGTAGTAAACTGATTCGATAGGAATTATCACCCACCTTTTCCTATATCTTTAAGGGACCATACCACAGAGCCTTGATTTTCTTATCGGGACCATTTAGCCTCTCCTTTTTCAACTATAGCCATACACTATCTCACACCTTGAACAAATTCTTTATTATGTGTTGATCACGCCTAGCCTTATATTTATCCTATGACTTCTATAGTGTATCTTGTACCTATATATGGATTTGTATGATCTTCTATATAATTTTTTCAGCCCTTAAGGTGTCCCCTATAAGATCTTCCCTCACTTCTCCTTGCTACCCATATGAAATATCCAAAGGTGAAGGTAACAAATATCCAAAAATATTTCAAATGGGAACTTACTAGTAGAAGTGTGGATTGGTATGTTATAAGAATGATGTATATATACTAGATTTCCATCCCAAGTCTTCAGATGCTTTTGATTGTATCCCCTCAGAAGCTGCACCAAAATATTATCGACTACTTATGTTTGTGTATGGAATGTCGTATACCTCTAATTTTGTGTCCATATTCTCCCATAGTGTAGTCCATAATGCATTGATAATCTCATGTCCCTATCTAAAATGATGCTCCTTGGTATCCCAAAGTGCACCTAAACCTATTCAAAGAACAAGTTCGTTGCTTCTTCCCCAATAATGGTAATTTATAGGGCATAAAAACACACATCTTTTTGAACCTTCCAACTATCACGAACAAGTAATCATGCCCCTTCCTAGTTGTTGGTAAACCTCCCAAAGAGTCCATGGAAATTTTTTCTCAAGGATGAGTGGGCACATTTAGGAGATGATATAGAACATGTTTCTTGTTAGTATGCTTGTTGGTAAAACAAAGAATGCATCCCCTTATGAACCTAGCTACCTGTTCTTGCATCTTGGGCCAATGCACATACCTTTGCAAGTTTTCCATTGTCTTCCCCTACACCAAAGTTCCCTACAACCTTAGAGGTGTTAGCCTCTCTAATTAGCTGTGATTTTTCACCTTTAGGAGCACATAGCTTATTCAACCTATAGAGTAACCCATTTCAGAGATGGTAGTCAACGGTTTGTTGTCATCGTGCATGCAAATCCGACTCTGCAATTGTTGAAACACCTCCCTAGATTCCTCATCCCCTAAATATTCATCATGGATAAATGGTTCCATGTGCATTAGAGTTCCCAAATTTGTGATCTTTAATGTGGGTTGTTTTGAAAGCATGTCAGCCACCTTGTTTTTGTTTCCCTTCTTATACTTGATCACTAAAAGAAATTGTTGTAGAAACCACATCCACATGAATGCATGGTCTATTGTAGCCTACTTTGGGAATGCAAGTATTGTAGTGGCTGGTGATATGTGTGGATTATTGTCTCCTTTTCCATCAGACAGTGCTTCCACTTCTCCAGATCTTGCAACAAGGCATAAATCTCCTTGTTGTATGTAGGGTAGTTAAGAACTACCCCATGAAATAATTCATAATGGTAGCATATAGACCTCCCTTCCTACATAAAGATTGTTCCCATAACATACCCACTTGCATTTATCTCCACTTCGAAGGGTTGTTACAAGTTTGGTAATGCCATAATTGGATCTTGATTAATCTTCTTCTTTATCTCCTCAAAGGCCCTCTCCTAACCCCTCTGCTAACCCTTTCCCTATTGGAAAATCTTACTATTTATTGTTATGGCATGGAGAGGTGTTGCTACCGCTATAAACAAGGCTATGAATTTCCTCAAGTATTGTTAAGCCCCAATGAAACACCTAACCTTAGAAACATTAGTAAGCACCAACCATTTCATGATGGACTCCATCTTGTAGGATATTTCTTCAGCTCCTCCACCTATCACATACCCTAGACACACCAACGATTATTGTGTAAACTCACACTTCTTGATATTTGTTGTCAGTTGGTACTTATTTAATGTCTCCAACACCTACGTCAAATATGAGATGTTCTCCTCCTAGGTAGCATTTTTTACTTGTATATTATCCAAATATACACTAACAAATGAATTGATAAAGGGAGCAATACATCATTCATTAATCTCATACATGTAATTGGTGTATTGCATAGGCCAAATTCCTTGACTAACCACTCATACAAACATTGTCTGGTTAGGAAGGTTGTCTTCCAAGTATCTTCTTCTTTGACTCGAACCCGGTGATATCTAGACTTTATGCCTAGATTGGTGAAGTATTTCGCTTGTTGCAGTTGATCTAGCAGATCATCTATCCTAGTTAGGGGGTACCTTCTCTTGAGCGTGATTCTATTCAATGACCTATAATCTATACACATCCACCAGTCCCATCTTTCATTGGTACAATGATGATTGGTGACCTAGATGATGATATACTCATTTGAATGACACCCTATTCTAGTAAATGTTACATTTGTTTATTCACCTCACTTGCTTATATAATAGAGTGCTTGTATAGCCTAATGTTTGGCAAGGGAGAGTCCTACAATAGTTAGATATCATGCTCCACCTACCTCTTAGGTGGTAACCCTTAAGGCTCCTAGAAAACATCCCTATCTGCTTGTAGAAACTCTTCTAGTTGTTGTTTATGATTCTTAGTACACCCCTCTAGGGATTCCTTTCCCCTTACTGTCTCTTTTATAGACTGGCTTTCTCTTAAAAATAGTAGAACATACTACTTGTTGGAATTGATCAATTTCTTAGCTTCGTTGGCACTTACCAACAAAATTTTTGACTTGGCTTTATGTGCGTTAATGGTGAACGAATTTCCATCCTTGATGAGTTGGTACTACTTAGATCTCCACATGAATATTACAACTTGCATGTACATGTAGGGCCTTCCAAAAACCATTTTGTGTACATTAAGGGGAACCACATCTAGTTCCACTTCATCAATAAAATCAACACTAATAGAAAATTGATTTTTGTAACTTTTTGTTACCTTTAACTTTGTATCCTTATTTACCCCTCCCAATGGATATGGGCTTGGATGAAAATGAGCTTCGAGTCCCAATTTCTTGATCAGATCTGCTGCAATGAGATTCGTCTTGAATCCTAAGTCAAGCATAGCATCAATATTTATCTTCTTGATCTATATCTTGATGTGGAAGAGTTTCGTCATTTATTTCTCTTCTTGTTTTGAAGGCTACTCAGATTCACCTCCTTCTGCACTAATGTACAAACAATCTTCTCATCCAAATTTGAGTTGTTTTCAACCTAGTTGCTCGAATTAGTGGTTAAGAGATTCTTCTTGTTTTTATCTTTCTTTTTGTTCTTTAGGTTAAGCTCTAGGTGAAACTTCCAACTCTTCTCCTTTGTATGGTCATCAATGTTGCAGTGGTTGTAGTGGTTATTGGGATCTCTACACTGATCCGTTTTGGTTTTTCGTATTCTTATATTTCCCCCCTTTCAACTCCTTCCTCTCCTCCTTAGAAGCCTCATGTTTCTCCTTCAACATCGATCAACTAAATTTCCATTTCTTTAGGCCTTTGTTCTCTAGGTGTTGTGCTTGTACATAAGCCTTGCCGACCAATCTAGGCTTGAACAAACATCACTTGCTTTAGCGGATGGTTGTGTATACCCCCAAGATACTTGAAGAGTACATCTAAGTTCTTTGGGGAGATACCCAAGATTATGACCATATTACTGAACTCTGTGGTGTACTCTTGTACACTTTGCCCCTGCTTCTGCTTGAAGTAGTGCCACCGGATCCACTAGTTCTCTACATACCCAATAGGATAAAATTGTGACTTTACGAGGTTGTTGAATTCCTCCCATTTAGTCAGTGGAGGATGTTCCTCCAACCTCAAGGTCTTTGTCTAGATTTCCCACCAAGTCAAGTCATGGCCCTTTAATTTCCACCCCGCCAATGAAATATTTTGTTCCTCCTCTATTTGATGAACACTGAAATACACTTAGAGTTGTTGCAGCTAGTGATTTTTCTTCAGAGAATAAATCTCTCCTTGACATAGCTTTATATCAACCTTTGCTTCCATTTTTAACAGAGACCGTGAATGATTCACGGAACTCAAACTGGGTTAATCTTTTTCGGGTCCTTTCTTTGACTAGTTTTCTGTTTCTTCCCAATCTTTTGATCTCCCCTTTTATTTGTCCTCTAAATTAGAACCCCCATCTTCTATGAGTAGCCTGATCTTATTGTTTAGATTTGACATGAGGGGATTCAAATTATGACTTATACCCGTAACTTGTGCTTCCAGCTTTGAAAACCTCTCATCTTATGGAACAACGAGGTTATTCATAGTTCATCAGCCACAATTAGGTTTTTATGACTTTTAGCTCAACTAATCTATTTCCCCTGCAAATATCCACAATATACACAAAAAAACCTACTATGCTCTCAATATGATACGTAAGTTGTCATGTATATACCACTAGATAGTTCGTCACAACAAATCTGATAAAATTATATTCAAAAATTTGAAATCTACAATTTTATGATTTTATTTATTTTTTAAAATCTAGATGTGTGGATTAATATTAATTTCATGTGCATGAAAACTAAAATTATAAAGAAATAAAAAACAAAAAAATAAAAACTCATGAACACATTCGCCGCAAGATATGACCTGGGAAAACCTTTCAAGAGAAAAAACTAGTAGGAAGGTGAGTCCACTCTGCTCTCTTTCTCTGAATAAAAAATGGTTGTGACTACAAAGAAGTATGGTTTGTGCCCCATCGGCTACTACAATGCACAAATCATCTCTACTATGCTCTATCTCCTATCACCCTTAGTTATTTTTCTCATCTATGGAACAGATGCACTCGAAAAGAATGGAAACCCCTTTTCCTTCTAGTGGCTCAATTATAACACAATTCGATAGCCTACTAGTGGTGAAGGTTTACTAGCTTAACTCTTAACCAGAGTTAAAATATAGACTCTTCTAGAGAATTTTTCATCATAATCATGTGGTTAGCCCTTTTTTAATGAATAATGGGGGCTGATGTGGTATCCTCTCGAATTATCGGGGTGAAAACAGTGAGGTCAACTTCTAAGTGGCATAACTTTTGCATACAAAATCTGATTGATGCAATTCTTGTGTCCTTGGAAATGTATTTGTGTGTAGAATATGAATAAAAGGTGAAGCAATAAGGTGGAAAAATTTTACACCCAAAAAAACATTTTTAATGTCTCAAAATTCTCCCAGAAGGTTTCAAGCCCCAATTTGTCAAACTTGGTTCTACCAGTAAAAATGGCCTTGGGAGTTGATTCCTCCACTTTTTCAGCTCAGATAGCATCATGATGTATGAAAGAAATATAATGATACAACCCAAATCATGCATGCAATCGCTAAAATGCATGTCATCATAGAAAATCTTTTGAATTTTAGCTAGGACTTACAATTTAAACATGAGTTTCTCAAAAGAAATTTGTAAGGGAAAAACAATGAATTCGGAGCTCATGCAAGTAGCACACTTAGACAAAAACACTCATTAGAAAAATTTTGAGGTAAAAAAATGAACCTCAAAGCAAAAAATGTTCTATCAACATCAACTTTAGAAGAACCAATAAGATTCAAAATGATGATGCTAACCATAAGGGTAAATAACTTTGGATGAAAAAGAAGAAACCTACATTTTTTAATCATATTTTCAACTTATTTCATATAAGATTATTCAAAATTCAATTTGAGGAACACATTGGATATTAAATTAAATATTTCATCCATGAAGTACCCAACCTTCATACTTTTATAGACCTATAGTAAGATAAACTTGAAATACATGAAAAAATACAAGAAACATTTTATTTATTTATTTTATGTATTTCAAACTTATCTCATTTTGAGCATATAAAAAGTATGCATTGTGGGTACTCTTGAAGGCCAAAATAATCACGTGGTTAGCCCCTTTTTCATGAATAATGGGGGTTGATGTGGTATCCTCTCAAATTATTGTGGTGAAAACAAGAAGGTCAACTTCTGAGTGGCATAACTTTTGCATACAAACTCTGATTGACACAATTCTTGTGTCGTTGGAAAGGTATTTGTGTGTAGAATATGAATAAAAGGTGAAGCAATAATGTGGAAATATTTTACACCCAAAAAAACATTTTTTTATGTCTCAAAATGCTCCCAGAAGGTTTCAAGCCCCAATTTGTCAAACTTGGTTTTGCCAGTAAAAATGACCTTGGGAGTTGATTCCTCCACTTTTTCCGCTCATAAAGCATCGTGATGGATGAAAAGAAATATAATGATACAACCCAAATCATGCACGCAATTGCTAAAATGCATGTCATCCTAGCAGATCTTTTGAATTTTAGCTAGGACTTACAATTCAAACATGAGTTTCTCAAAAGCAATTTGTAAGGGAAAAACAATGATTTCAGAGCTCATGCAAGTAGCACACTTAGACAAAAACACTCACTAGAAAAATTTGAGGTCAAAAATGGACTTCAAAACACAAAATGTTCTATCAACATCAACTTTAGAAGAACCAATAAGATTCAAAATGATGATGCCAACCATTAGGGTAAATAACTTTGGAGGAAAAAGAAGAAACCTACATTTTTTAATCATATTTTCAACTTATTTCATATAAGCTTATTCAAACTTCAAGTTGAGGAACAAATTGGGTATTAAATTAAATTTTTCATCCATGAAGTACCCAAGCTTCATACTTTTGATAAACCTATAGTAAGATAAACTTGAAATACATGAAACAATTTTTTTATGTATTTCAAATTTATCTCATTGTGAGCATATAAAAAGTATGCAGAGTGGGTACTCAGATGTGGAATTTAATTATGAATCCAATTAGTGCCCACAAATTTTGACTAAACTATTTTTTTCTCATTTTCCTTAGGACCCTCATTTTATATCTCAAAAATTATCTAATGTTTCAAGGGTTAAAAAATGAACTCTAATAGGAATTCATGCAATTGCTAATTAAATTTGAACTGTAAAATTTTCACGTGTATCAATATAATCCTAGGTATATATATATATATATATATATATATAATCGCTTAGTTTATATAAAACCAATATTACTAATAAAAAAAGAGCATTTCAAAAACAGTTACCTAGTTGGCAAAGTTGATGAATAGGAAATAGTTTTATGGGTTTTAATGTTCCTAATTTCATTGGAAAATTTTAAGTGTTACAGGGGAAGGCCAATCGTTGCTTCAAATCATATGCCATTCAAACAATAAACTTGGTATTCGACTTCAAAGTTTTAAATTGGAAAACCAAAGGTTAAGTTTACATTTATTTCTAAGTTCAAAAGGTGGTGATTCAAGTTGCAACATTATCTCACTGAGTTATTTAGGATTGTGTTAATGCCTAAGTAACATGTATATGAGAGTGATGAACTATGGTTTTCATTGATGTCAACCCAAGCAGTAGCCAATGGAACCTCGCCTTCATAGACAAAATGACAGAAATCTAAGGTCTTTTTGGTCAATGTCACTTTCATAGGATTCTCCTCGTCATGTCGATTCTAACAATATGTGGCACACCACAAGAGCCCTAACAATTTGAAAGTTATGCGTGTTAAAAAATGAAAACCTATCTCATGATAAAAAACCCCAATTCAAAAGGTTGATGTGGTAACTCATTATTTGACAAGATCATGAACGCAAATGAGATCTTTTTATTTAGAATAAATTAAATATTTCTTTAGCTAATAAATCTTGTTGAGGGCATAAAAATAAAGGTTCATTCAAAATTTTGAAGGTATCAAGGCTTTTTGGCTCCAAAAAAAGGTTGAATCCCAAATTTAAATAGCCCTCCATGTCGTACTCATCATCAATGGGAATTTTGGCTCCATTAAATTGAATTTTAATTTTTTTGTTTCCCTCTCAATCTTGAGTTGGCTAACCCTCTTGGGCTTCCTCCAAAAACTATTTAAAGGTTCCCGTCTCCTCAACATGGTATGCATTTGAACGAAGATCAAAAGGAAAGTTAGCTCAGAGATAGTTTTCAGAACTGCGGAGAAGTATCATCTTGTTTTGGAAGGTTCCTGTGACTGTAATTCTCTTAAGGGATTCAACCCTATTAGGGCATGGTTCTGTGGTTTTTGGCTTACGGTTTCTAGGCATCGGTTGGGTCTTCTAAGTGTTTTGCAAATCAGCGGAGTTAAAGTCTATCCAAATTTCTTTCTTGTTGTGCATGAACAGGGGCACGTTTTTGCAATCTGTCCGAGTTTTGTGACAACTCATCTAAGAAGATCGAATCTCTGTGATGTGGACGAATTGCCACCACCAGAGTTTGAATGCACTCCTACCATCAGATATACGTCTTGGTGTCTGTCCTCCCAAACTGAAAGGCCCGGCACTCGCGAATGGATTATTATCATCGAATGAGGTAAAACCTCTGGTGTGCCCCCAGCATATTTGATATTGCTTATAGAATCAGACCTGGAAAAAGCATCATGGGAAGCAAATAACCTACTGTCACGTACACTGAAAGAATCAAACTTTACAAAACTGTCGAAGTGTGAGTTAAGATCATCCATGAACCCTGCACTGGGGTTAAGATCATCCATGAATCCTGCAGTGGGGTTAAGATCATCCACGAACCTCGCATTGGAGCTATGATCATCCATGAACCCTCCATTGCGGTTAAGATCATCCACTAACCCTAACCGGACATTGGAGTTATGATCATGCATGACATAGACCCGATCTATTTCTAAAAATATTTATATGAGATAATATATACTGGGTTAGAGAGAGATTTTCTGAACAATTATCCATGTATACTGACTTTGTATGGGAGTAATCTATGTTCTGATGACTAGCATAGATTCATCTGAAGTATAGATTTAATATAAATAGACATGGATCAATTTTTTTAACGCGTGCAAAATTTTTTTAACTGCTAAAAATCAAGATTTAACCTCATTTCTTCCACAAGATTCCGTCACCGGAATCTCCAAAAAGTCGCATTATAGACAACTCCGTTCAAATGCAGTAGTCTATAACGCGACTTTTTGAAAGCTTTTCCGGCGGATTTTTCCGGGTAAAATCCGGCAGCAATTTATTGGAATCCCAAGTTTGATAGCTAGTTTCTGCACAATCAATGGCTTCCAGGGGTTTTCCAGGGGGCTGAATCCAAATATGCAGTTAAAAAACCATTTTAACTGCTAAAAATCAAGATTTAACCTCATTTCTTCCGCCGGATTCCGTCACCGAATCTCCAAAAAGTCGCATTATAGACAAC
>APFE030503692.1:75497-174237 GCA_000404065.3 Pinus taeda
ACAACATATTCATTTTCACTATTTAGGACATAATTTTTATTTTTTATTTTTGTTTCGAAGGGGAGCTGGCTAGACAAACATATCCCCTCATACTAAGTTGTAGAATTGGAATTATGATCTTGCATTGGAGTTATAATCATCCATAGGCATGGACCCACCCTGCATTGAAATTGTGATCATCCATGGACATCCCATAGTGTTGACTAAAAGAGTACTTGGTATTGAGTTATTATTCGAGAATGAAAACAAAGTAGAGGACCAAAAGTCTCCTAATTCTCATTGTCACCCTCTTCATTATCTCTTAATCCATCGAAGATTGAGATTTTCGAGGATTTTAATTGGAAAGAATCTACATAGTCGAACTTTGGATTGTCAACTCTTGACCTACTTCTATTTGAAGATTATGCACCTCCACCAGTAAAGTGGAAACAAATGATGAAATAAAACATAAAACCAAAGAAGTCGCCTAATTTGGTAGGCTTTAATAAAATAACAAGTGTATTTTTAAGAGTAATGTGACAGCTAATAACCATTTAAGACTCATACCTTATTAGCGTCAACAACACTTTTTCCATTGTCCCAAAACAAGTTGTTTTCATCAACAAATGTAGCCTTCCACAAGCCTCCATCACCAAATGGATCACCAGAGTTGGAGGATGTTGTGCGGTGGTCATTGCTGCATGTAATGCATTATCATTGAATCACTTAGATAATTATGTGCCAATTTCTCAAAATTACATTACCAAAAGTGTAAGTTTAGTACTACATAAAGAACTTGGTCAATGACATTATGCAAAATTGTGAAAATGAATTTCCCTTTGAGATGTAAAATTTGTTAGAATAATCAGATACGGAAACCCAGTCCCAGAAAAATGCTTGATCACATTCCTCACATGGATACTACCGATGACTTGGAAAATATAGGAGTTGTTTTTAAAGTGTGATTTTGTTTCTAGCATGGATTCTAACTTAGAGGCATTCAGTCATACTCCGACACACGGTAGCTTCGCGCCACTGGCTCTTCAACTAATTGCAATGACCAATTGTGTGAATCAACGATTCTTCTCGTACTAAGTTGAATTACTATTGCGGTGCAGTTCATCAGTAGGGTAAAACTAACCTGTCTCACGACAATCTAAACCCAGCTCTCGTTCCTTATTGGTGGGTGAACAATCCAACACGGTGAATTCTGCTTCACAATGATAAAAAGAGCCAACATCGAAGGATAAAAAAGCAACGTCGCTATGAATGCTTGGATGCCACAAGCTAGTTATCCCTGTGGTAACTTTTCTAACACCTCTCGCTTCAAAGTCCAAAAATCTAAAGGATTGATAGGCCATGCTTTCATGGTTTGTATATACTGAAAATCAAAATCAAATGAGCTTTTACCCTTTTGTTCCACATGATATTTTTGTTCTCATTGAGCTCATCTTAGGACACTTGCGTTATCTTTTCACAGATGTGTCGCCCCAGCCAAACTCCCCACCTAACAATGTCTTCTGCTCAGACCAACCCACCGAAACGTGCCTTAAGTCCAAAAACGGGGGTAGTGCCCCGTCTCCGCCCCGCGGAAGAAGTAAAATAACGTTAAAAGTAGTTGTTTTTTAAGTGTGATTTTTTGGAGTTTTTGGTAGATTTTTGGTTAAAATTAGGTGAAAAAATTGTGGTGATTTTGATTTGTGTTATTTAAAACTAGTTTTTTAATTGCATAAATGGATTCAACATTTTGAAAAACCCTAGAGTGTTTAGATTGTGCAGAGTTCACTAATCAAACTTGTAATTATTATAGACAAATTAAATAAATAAAAAAACTATTTTTTTTAAAAGGTCCAATTTAAAGACAACTATATTTGGATAGGCCTTGGGTACTTTTATCTTTCTATGTTAAATATATTATAATGATAGCTGTAGGCGATGGTCTCTTATGTAGATACAAGTTCATTCTAGGCAATCTTTAACACTTAAGGCATACTATGTAGAAAAATAATTTATAGAAGGGAATGTTGTTTAGAACAATATACGAAGTTATCCAAAGATGAGCACTATATATACACAAATTGGTTAAGTCAACAATTTTAACCACCACTTTTTACATGTGGAAACTTGGAGCTCTGAATATTTTGCCAAACAATTATAAGTTTTTAGAAAAACCAACGTGTTAATTTCTCCAAAATAGAATGTTATTGTGGAAATTATTTCCTAGTGTCCATAATATTGCCTATTTATACAGTGACACACTATCCCTTAGCTACTAGCTGCCCATATGCATGGGGTGTGGAACATTTTGATTGTACCTCACTTTTGAGGTTCCACATTGTGATTTTCATCACATTGTTGGAGATTGCCACATATTCCTTGGAACTTTTGGGGCGACTTTGAGGTGTTCATCCTTATGAAGCCCCTTCTATTCATGGCGTTGGATCATTTGATGGAGGTCCTAAATTTGGGGAGTCTCACTTCTTGGTTGGAAGATTGTGCTTACTAGCTAGGTGGTCTTCTCAAATGTTCTTGTCTTGTTGATCACCCCTTGGTTGCTTATTTGTTGGTATCTTAGAGCATGCTATCTCATTATGGTGAGGTTGTGATGAATTTTTCTTATATTGGATGTGCTACATCTTGAATATGGATGATGGTTCTATCCTCCTAATCAGTTAGAGGATTGTGTTAGGAGATATATGTTTCGTGATTACAAAGATTTCCTAGTGACTTTTACATGGTGACATGGTATCATTTGTGTCACTAGGAGAGATGTTCTACATAGTCCTTTTGTGTTGGTGTGTGGTGAAGACGTAAATGATAATTAGATAGGTTAACATTTTTTTTGCCTCCCTCTCTGCTGATGTTGATGTGGTTAGATGATGGATGTGTTGTGGGAGTGCAATTTATGTTGGTGGAATTTCGCTAGATAATATATGACTTAACATTGTAACATTTTATGGACCTAGGTGGAATGGGTTTGATGGTGTTAGCTATGTCACAAGTTTCACCAAACTTCAACCTTAAGGTTCATAAAACCTCGTTGAACTTCATAGCTGTTGACCAAGTCCATAGCTCAAAACTCATAACCTCATGGTCACAACTCAAGCTTCTGATCTATCCTTGCAGTTTCCAAGTCCATGATAGCATTTTTTATGTTTGTTGATATTGATTTCTTACTATTTCATGTTATATTTCATCTTAATGTTAATATGTGTGTGTAGAAAATGTATATGGACAAACATAATGGAAAAACTTATCCAAACCTCATCAAAAAATTTAAACTTGAACCATAGTTGGACATATCACGATAAATTTGGAATTATCACAATATTATCGCCAAAATTAGAGTTGTTGATATTATCTCCTCAAATTATCATGATAATTTTCTGAGTCAAGTTATCCCAATAATTTTCTAAGTCAATTTTATCGCAATAATTTCAAAATTATCACAATAATTTTGAAATTATTGCGAACAAAAAGGAAATTATCACCTTGTTGCTTGACAAGAAAATATAAAGTTCTAGTTTGGGTTTTTTTAGGGTCATTTTCTTTTTTTCTTTTGTTGACACTGAGCTTTAAGGGTTTTGTGATTCTTGTGACCATTTTTCATCAAGCAAACAACGGAAAATCCATAGTTTTCTTTGCCACTAGTTGAGCCATTTTGGAGTGGAGATTTAGTCTAGCATACTATATCCATTTTCACAGGTATGTAAAAAAATAATTTCATTTCTTTTCTTTGTTTTCCAAGATTAGTATAAATTTAGAGTTTTCCTCTTCTTACCCTTTTCCGGTTTTCCACATTTGTTTTGTGTCATAGCTCCAAAACTTAGAAATTTAAATAGAGCCCTACAAAATTCCAAAGCCATGGGACCAAATGTCGGAGTATGGTGAACCGTGTGAGGGTGATAACCTAACAAAGTTGAGTTGCGAGCTATGTGGAATGAAAGTGTTTGGCGAAAACACCGCTTGAAATACCACCTTGCCAAAATCTTAGGGCATGAAGTGGGTATTTTCCTTATAACATTGTCCTTACTGCAAATAACTCAATTCTTGATACTGCTAGAAAGGGAGATTGGAGGGAGGAACTAGTAAATGCATGGGAACCACAAGCTTCTCAAGGATGAGGGAAACCTAATCCTTGGGCACACCTTCTCAGTGCATTATTATTATCGAATAATTGTTATAGTATCTAGATGCTTCATGAGATACATTTATTTTTGTGTTAATGTGATTTTGTATTATCTTGTCAAAACTTATGATTTAGGACAAATATCATATCTTAGTATCTATCATCAATGATCCATGTACCGCTTAACATCTTATACATTTTATATCGTAATCTTATTTTCATATTTTTTTGATGTTGATGTTGCTTTAAAAGAATAAAAAATTGAAAATAAATTATTATTTTTGCATTTTGTTTAGTTTTTCTGATATTTTTTGATATTTTCCTTGATATTGCCGATAATTTAAGATTTAGACCCCAGCAATAAATTTTCGATAATGATAAATGTAACATTGACTTGAACCAAACCTAATTATTGTCAAACCCAAACTTGAACATGAACCATGTGACTTAGGATGTCAATACCATTGTGGATGCACTTTTTCCTAAATTGGAGTTACAGTGGGGGGCACTACATACATCTTTGATGAAAAAACCTTTTCTAAGGTTTGACAAGGTGTAGATCATGTCAAAGTACTTTGGTGGGGCACCCTAGGTTCAAACCTAGGTGGAGATTTTATTTTGTTATGATGGTGGACTTTGCTAGGAGATACATATTATTTCCATGGTACAACACTTGTTAGAGCACACCCCAACACCTCGCCCCCCACCACCCCAACCCATATTGACACACATTTTCATGTTGATTTAATATGTTAGTGCCTGTTGGGAGGTTGGACTACGACTTTATTTGAGCATTAACCTTTGTGCACACACATGCTAAGGTTGATTTAAATATTCAATGGTTAAATTAATTCATTTTATTACCTTAGATGTTAATATTTTTAGCACCCTATTTCACTTGGTTTTTCACACATGGAGGGGTTATCTAGAGACTATTTGAGGCTTTATTATGGAGTGTTCTTTGTTGAAAATAGCAACAAGAAATGATAAAAATAGAATCCAGAATATTCCAATTTTAATTTGTCCTTGAATTAAAACTGTGAATAAAATTCAAATTTAGTCTCACCAGCTGCTTGGAATTAATTGATTATGGATTAATTAGTTGGAGAAATTTAAGTTAGAAGTCTTTTTGTAGTCATGCAAGAGTTATCCCTAAAATTAAGGAGATTATCCCTTAATTAAGGAGATAAGATTGAGTTATATTTGAGTTGTAATTAGTTAACTTAGTTTACTGAGTTAAGTCTAGTTAAATTAGTTTCAAACTGTTTGAGGAACTAATTGTGAGTTATCAATCAGTTGATGCCTGCATGCACTCAACTGGTGTAATCCAGATAACTAAAGATTCCCTCATCAGAAACTCATGCATATCTATTCTAAGAAAGACCCAGTTGAGCTAAATGTCAAGGGTAGTGTACTATCAGTTGCATGTTTTCTCCTATAAAGGAAACTCATGCATGCATTCAAGGTAAGGTTCCTTGAGGATTGCACAGTTCTGACAGGGTGTAGGATTAGTGTGAGTGATCAGTGTTCCACTTGGTAACAGGAGGATCACCTAGGGAAAACTGTGCAAGGAAATAGGAGCTTGGAGGGAAGAGGAGAAGGCTTGTGAGAAGCTTTGATTGCCTGTGAGCATCTAGGAGAATTGTACTAAGAGCTGGTTAGTTGTGAGAGCTAAGGCTTTGTATAATTTTGATGTATTTCCACCTTGTATGATAATACAAATAATGGGGTTTTTAGCTGAGGCTTTCCCTTGAGTATTTTCTATGTTTCATGTGCATTGATTCTTCTTCTTATGGTAATATGTGTTCATCTTTGATTCAGCTCGATCTTTAAGCTTCTGCAAGTTTGATAGTAGAAGTAGATTATAGTATTTTTCTTTGGTATATTGCATTATCGAGTTAATCTATAGTCAGATTTCCTACATAGATCTCAGAGGTAGATTTGTAGAGAATTTGCAGGATATTCTACATGGCATCAGAGCTTAGTTTAACGGAGCTGTGAACAATCTACAGAGAAGAGAATTCAAAGTTTTCGGGGTTGTAGGTGCAAATCGAATTCTTATCATACTTCAAAGTTGGCAATGGCGTTCTATGGCTTGAGACTCGAGTGTTGAAAATGGCAACAAGAAATGATAAAAATAGCATTGCTATAAATAGCAGTTCAGGTGTCAGTGTTGGACATAACAACAAGGAATGAAAAATGGAAGTGCTTAAAATTGCATTGTTATAAATAGCATTTTGGGATGGATTCCAATTCTAGTTAGTCCCTAAACTAAAATTCAAATTTGATCTTAGCAGTTGTTTGTAAAATAATTAATTAATTCATCTTGAGTTAATTAGCTGTAGAAAATAAAAGATGAAGTCTATGTGAGGACATGCAATAGTTATCCCATTACTTGAGGAATTTATCCCTTAGTTAAAAAGATAAGGATGAGTTGTAATTAGTTAGCTCAGTTAACTGAGTTAAGTCCAGTTAGATTAGTTCCAACAGTTTGTGGAATTAATTGTGAGTCCAGTTAGTTAATGCTTGCATGCAACTGCTGCTCTCTAGATAACTAAATATTTGACTGAATTGACATGCATGAGTTATTTATGAGAGAATATTTAGTTATCTAGAGAGCAGCAGTTGCATGCAAGCATTAACTAACTGAACTCACAATTAATTCCACAAACTGTTGGAACTAATATAACTAGACTTAACTCATTCTCTCATAAATATTCTCTTTTATTTTTATTTATTTTTAAATAATTTTTTCTTTTACATATATATATATTTTTTCTCACAAGAAGTATTGTATGTCCCTAATTTGAAGAAAAACTTGGTGTCTATTTCTGCAATGAAAGGTAAAGGCTTCAAGGTAGTATTCATTGATGGAAAGGTACATATTTGGCAAAGAAACCCTAAAGATGCATTCACACTTGGATTTAGGGTTGATGTTCTCTATCAAGGTAGAGGAAGTCCTTAGGGAGAGTTGATTTAAGATGCTTCACTTCAATCTAAGCTATGGCACCGAAGGTTCGCCCAATTACATTACAAAGCTTTACCTAAGCTAAGGAAGATGGCCACAGGTATATGACATTTCAACATGAATCATGAGGGTGTTTGTGAGGGTTGTGCAGTTGGGAAGCTTACAAGGGGACCATTCCCTTCAAGTGAAATCCAAACTACTAATATTCTTGAATAGGTCCATTCTGACCTATTTGGTATGTTACCCATAACATCATTGGGAGAATACTTATGCTATGAAATTTTTGTGGATGACTTCTCTCACAAAACATGGATCTATTTCTTGAAGAAGAAGGATGAAGTGTTCAAATGGTTTCATTCTTTGAAAGCCTTGGTGGAAAATCAAACAGGGAAGAAGATCAAAATATTGAGGATAAAAAATGGAACCGAATATGAATCAAATGAATTCAATGACTTTTGCAGAGAGGCTGACATTAAGAGGGGGACAATTGTTCCATACACTCCTTGATTCCTAAGAAAAATGGAGTTGCTAAAAAGAAGAATTGAACAATTATGGAAGCCACTCATGCTATGTTCCATGATCATGGTCTACCGAAGTTATTGTGTGCAGAAGATGCCAACACTATCGTGTATGTTCAAAATAGGAGCCCGCATCTAGCACTAGATTTTAAGACTCCTGAAGAAGTTTTCATTGGTAAGAAACTTGATGTTTCTCTTTTTAGAAATTTGCGTTGTCCTATGTATTTTCATGTACCTAAAGAAAAAAGAAACAAGTTGGAAACATCTGTGAAGAAAGGTATATTGTCGGCTACAATGAAAATTCAAAGGCATATAGAATCTATGTGTCTGGTCAAAGAGACATAGGAATAATCCATGATGTCACCTTCGATGAAGCCACTGCCCTTGGGAAAGCCATGGATCTCCCCATTCCAAGGAAGGATAATGATGATGCTACAGAAAAACAAGATGAACCTCCGACACATGAGCTTATGCCCGATGTTGAAGGCCCAATGGATCACATTGATCCACCTCCTAGTGATCCCTCTACCTCAAGGAAAAGACCTTTGTGGCTCAAAGGCACTCTCGAAGATGTTGAAAGACATATTGCTCCAAGAGGGACATTCCATGAAAGTAAGAAGTCGAACAGGTATCAAGGGTACTTAGCTACTATAAGTACTATTGTTTAGACTAAGCCATGTACATTCGAAGAAGAAGTAAAGAACCTAGTTTGGAAGGATGCGATAGGCTCTGAAATTGGATTGTAAATTGTATTGAAGGCATCCAACAATAAGGATTAGTTATTTGAACTATAGTATGTCACGAGGCAATAGTTGATGGGTCTTATTGTGATATAATTTTACAAGGGTTTCTGAGTTTTGTTCTTGTGAAGATTATCAACAGTAAGGGTATGTTGTTTGATTGATATATCTTTCAACAACAATCTATTTCATTGTAAGTGGGGCATTGTCCCTAGTATGGGAGCCCACAGAGGTTGGTCTATTTTATTGTCATTTCAGGGTGCTTAGGCAGGTGGTTGAATTCACCTTTAGGTTGTAGCCTGAAAACACACCAGGATGGAAAGGTGGTGCTAGGTCAAGTTGGAGCTTGCAGGGCATTGAAGTGTCCTTCCAGTGGATGTTGGTGAAATGGGGTGTAGGAGCATCCTTTCAAGAGTTGGAGTTGCCTAATAAAACTTGAACAATTTCTCTAGAGTAATAGGGAGTTGGCGCTTCCCTTTCAGTTGGAGTTGAATCATTGGTGTACTCATAAAAATTATTGGAGAAGTGTTTGGTGGTTTTTCTCCTAGAAGGGTTTCCACCTAAAAAAATTTGGTGTCTATTGTCTTTGATTCTGTGCACTATTGATTTATGGTTTGATCTGATGATAAAAATAATTAAAGATTTTAAAATTTATAAAGACTAATTGTAATAAGAAATATTGATTCACCCTCATCTCATTATTTCCAACAATGTTCAACCTAGTTTCTCGAATCAGTGGCTATGAGATTTTTCTTGTTGTTGTCTTTCATTTTGTTTTTTAGGTTAAGCTTTGGGTGAAACTTCCAACACTTCTCATCTGTACGATTGTCAATGTTGTAGTGGTTACCGAGATTTTTGCACTGGTGCATTGTTTTTGTTGTCTTCTTATATTTCCCCCCTTTCAATTTCTTCTTCCCCTCCTTAAAAGCCACATATTTTTCTCTCTAAATCGATCCACTTGAATTTCCCTTACTTTAGGCATATGTTCTCTAGCTAGTATGTCTGTACACAAGCCTTGTCCACCAATCTAGGCTTGAACAACATCACTTGCTTCCACAAATGGTTGTGTAGACCGCAAAATACTTGAAAAATACATTTAGGTTATTTGGGGAGATACTCAACATTATGGCCATATTTCTAAACTTTGTCTTGTACTCTTGTATACTTTGCCCTTGCTTCTGCCTGAAGTAGTGCCACCTGGATCAACTTGTCCTCTACATACAAAATAGGGTAAAATTATGACTTTGCGAGTGTTTTGAAGTCTGCCCACTTAGTCACTAGAGGATCTCCCTCCAACTTCAAGGTCTCTGTGTCGCTTCCCCACCAGATCAACGCATGGCCCTCTAATTTCAACTGCACAAATGAAATACTTTATTCCTCCTCTATATGATGAACATTGAAATACAACTCTAGTTGCCGCAACCAATGATTTAGCTTCAAAGTGTCGATATCACCTTGACACGAATTATATCAACCTTTGCTTCCATTTTGAACAGAGACTATGAATCATTCATGACACTCGAACTGGGTTTATCTTTTTCAGGTCCTTTCTTTGGCTTGTTTTCTATTTATTCCCAATCCTCTTATAGTTATTCTAAATTAGAATCCCCATCTTCTCTAAGTAGCTTGAGATTATTGTTCAGGGCCAAAATAAGGAGATTCAAATTATGACTTATATCTGCAACTTGTGCTTTCAATAGCGAAAACCTCTCCTCTTTAGGAACAACAGGGTTATTTACGAATTCGCCGACCATAATTAGGATTTTATGACTTTTGGCTCAGATGATCTAATTCCCCTACAAATATCCATAATATACCCAAACAAACCTACTATGATACCAATATGATATGTAAATTGCCATGGACATACCACTAGATTGTTTGTCACAACAAATTTGATAAAATTATATTCAAAAATCCAAAATCCACAATTTTATGGTTTTATTTATCTTTTAAATTCTAGATCGGTGGATTATTATCAATTGGACATGCATGAAAACTAAACGTATGCATAAAATAGGGAGCAAAAAAATAAAAACTCATAAACACATTCACCACAAGATATGACATGGGAAATCCTTTCGAGAGAAAAGCCCAATCGGAAGGTGACTCCCCTTTGCTCTCTTTCTCTTAATACAAAATGGTTACAAGTATAAAGAATTATGGCATGTGCTTCGTGGGTATTAAGATGCACAAATTCTCTATGTGTGCTCTATCACCTATCCCCCTTGGTTATTTTTCTCATCTATGGAACAAATGCACTCAAAGAATGGAACCTCATTTTCCTCCTAGAGGCCCAGTTATAATATAGTTGATGGCCTACTAGTGGTGAAGTTTGACTACCTAAACTCTTAACTAGAGTTACAATAAACTCTTCTAGAGTATATTTCATCATAATCATGTGGTTAGTCCCTTTTTCATGAAGAATGAGAGCGTACATGGCATTCTCTTGAATTATGTTGGTGAAAATAGGAAGGTCAACTTCCAAGAGGCATAACTTTTGCAAAAGAATTCCGATTGATGAAATTCTTGAGCTGTTGAAAATGACTTTGTGTAAAATATGAATGAAAGTTGAGGCACTATAGTGGCAAAGCTTTACACCCAAAAAATGTTTTTTGATGCCTCAAAATGCTCCCAGGATGTTTTAGACCCCAATTTGTCAAACTAGATTTTGTCGGTAAAAATGGTCCTATGAGTTGATTCCTTCACTCTTTCCACTCTAAAATCATCGAGATGGATGAAAACCAATATAACCATATAACCCATATCTGCATGGAATCCCTAAAATGCATGCCATCATATCAAATATTTTTAATTTTAGCTAGGACTTACAATTCGAACCTGAGTTTCTCAAAACCAATTTGTATGGGAAAAACAACGAATTTGGTGCTCATGCAAGTAGCATACTTAGACACAGACACTCATTAGAATTTTTTTGAGGTAAAAAATGGGCCTCAGAACACAAAATGTTTTATCAACATCAACTTTAAAAGAACCAATAAGATTCAGAATGATGATACCAACTATAACGGTAAATAACTTTGGAGGAAAAAGAAGAAAGCTACATTTTTAATCATATTTTCAAATTATTTGTATAATCTTCTCAAACTTCAAGTTAAGGAACACATTGGATATTAAATTAAATTTCATCCATTAATTACCCACCCTTAATACTTTTAATAGACCCATAGTATGATCAACTTGAACATGAAAAAATACAAGAAACATTTATTTATTTCAAGTTTATCTCGTTCCAAGTATATGAAAAATATGCAGAGTGGGTACTCAGACACAGAATTTAATCATGCATCCAATTAGCGTCCACAAATTTTGAGTAAACTATTATTTTCTCATTTTCCCTAGGACACTCATTTTACACCTCAAATTTTATCTAATATTTCAAGGGTTGAAAATTGAACTCTATTAGGGATTCATGCAATCGCTATTTAAATTTGAACCAAAAAATGTTCATGTGTATCAATATCAGTTTAGGTCAAAAAAACTAACACAATCGCCTATTTTATGTAAAACCCAAAATTACTAATCAAAAAAGAGAATTTTAAAAATATTACCTAGTTCACTCCAGCTAATGAATAGGAAACATTTTTTCTGGGTTGTAATGTTCTTAATTTCATTGGACAATTTTAAGTGTTACATGGGAAGACCAATCATTGTTTCAAATCATAGTCCATTCAAACTGATAAACTTGGTATTTGACTTCAAAATTATAAATTGAAAAACCAAAGGTTAAGTTTTCATTTATTTCTTGCTAGAATCACAATTCTCGTTACATTAAAACCCACAGGTTTTAGTAAACAGATGCATCGTCAGAGTTAACGGATCCACAAGAGGTGGTTAATCACATGTCATAAAAAACACAGGGAGTGTTGGTTTATCCAATGTCCAACAATCTCCCCCAGACGTGATCCAGGTGTGATTTGAACTCGAGACCTTTGGCTCTGATACCACTTGTTGGAATCACGATTATCGTTACACTAAAACCTGCAAGCGTTAGTGAATGGACACATCATGAGAGTTGAAGGATCCAAAAGAGGCAATTAAGCACATGTCACGAAACACACGAGGAGCATTGGTTTATCCAATTTCCAACATTTATACATTCAAAAGGTGGCGATTCAAGTTGCAACACAATCCAATCGAGCTAACACTTAATTTGTCTTAGAATTGTGTTACTGCATAAGTACCCTGTATACAATAGGAATTCAATCGTTGCTTCAAAGCATAGATTATTCAAACAGGTAAACTTGGCAATCGACTTCAAACATTTTATTTAAAAAATAAAATGGTAAATTAACATTTATGTACAAGTTCAAAAGGTGGTGATTCGAGTTGCAACACCATCGAGTTGAGACGACACATGATGTATTTTACAACTATGTTAATGAGTAAGTGAAAGGTATATATTAAGAATTCAATTCGATCCTTTTTTAAATGATTTAACATATGTGAAGAGATCAAAAGTGAAAGGGAAATTATCTTAAAGTTGGAACCATATCTCACCATCTTTTGATGAGGGCATACCCAAGGATTCATACAAAGGTGGTACAATTTTGAAAATCTAACCAATCACAATCAAACTTCATTTTTTTTCTTCAGAAGGAAGGCTTTACATTTGAGAGACTAGATTTAAAGGTCATGAAGAGACTACGAAGAAGATCTAAGAGGAAAACAAAGCACTAGAAGGAAAAAAGACCAATTTTTAATTAAATTGGGAAAAAAGGCCAGTTTCAAAATCAAGGCCCATTTTCACCATCTTTTGAAGAGAACTACCAATTTTAAAAATAGGAGAAATCACTTAATTGGACCAAGATTTAAGAACTTTGATAAAGGGATCTTTGGAAATTTTCTCTTTAATTGGTCCAAGATTGAAGAACTTCAATGATGGGAGAGACAATAAAAAGGTTTTTGACCAATTAAAGAATATCACATTCAAAGGTAAATTCTAAAACTTGGAAAAAAACGGGTGTAAATAGAACTCAAAATTGTCAAATAATATGTACAATTCAAATGGTGAGGAGGATACCCAATTTACAAATGGGGTCCATCTCGAAATAGAGACAAGACCCCATAAAAGAAAGTGAAGAGAGACCCTAATATTTGAAGTCAAGCTACATTTAGAAAATGAAACAAGAAAAATAATTTTAAGAGTATTTCACATTAAAAAATAAGCAATTATTTGGAAAATAAATAAAAGGAACCCACTTTAAGAATCAAGCATGATTTTGAATTTGAACTAAGAAAATTTGAACAAGATGAAAAGAGGCTTCTATTGAGAATCTTGTACGATTTGGAAATCAAAGAGAAAAAAAAAATTAGAGAAAAAAAATGAAATCAATTCATATCAAAAGAAAAAAAATAGAGCAAAATTTTACAAGTCATTATAATGAGGATTGAAAGATTATGAACTACAAAGACAATAAAAGAATAAGAGAAATATAAATCCTAAAAAGAGGCATTGAAAACAAAATGCCCCAAATTCTCCTCAAAACTAAAGAGTATGTTGAGGACTCAACACAACATTAATTATTAATTCTACATAATAAAAACAAATAAACATGACTTAATACATTCAATCTTCCCAAGGAATGTGTCAACACATTGATATATGCAATCTTTGCAGTCATGAAAGACCATGGGGTATGGGCTAAGCCCAATTTTGCAAATCATATATTCTACAAAACTCTACTTCTCACATTACTTTGGTATTTTAATAATCTAAAAAGCATTAAACAACTTTATGTACCCTTGAAGCTAGAAAAATTAGTGGGTATATTGCAAGGATGCTTTAAGATGCTTATTTTGTGTTTTGATTATAAACTACATCACCCTTTAATTTATTGTTAGCACAACCGCATGCTTGAGTAGAATAATTTAAAATTTAAATTGTATCACAAAATATTTCCACCCTTTAGTATACTATTAGCACAGGCTCATTCTTGAGTGGAATAATTTAAAATTTAAACCGTATCTTGTGTCCTTCTTTGACTTCGTGGTGGTGTTATTTTCTGACGAGTTGTTTTTGGTCACCCCACCTTGGCTTTATCCTTGCTTCTCTAGTTTGGGGGCGCCTTTCCATTGTTTGGATTCACAGATCCAAAGTCTCACTTTTTATGTTTAAGCTTCTTCTCGATCTTGAAAGTGTATTAGTACACCATGCCAAGCGAGGAGACATCTAGGAACTCCACTCGTCCTGGATGTACATGTGTAGGCAGCCACAATAATTGAGTACCAAATGTTTCTCAAAATCCTTGATGCCTAACTTCATACAAAGGGTATGAAAAATATTGGTAAACTCTAGCAAATATTGGTCCCTTCCCTGCCGCAGTGTTGTCCACTTTATGTATTTATCCTCATAGCTCCTGAAAAGGTAGTATTTCTCCTTGATGGCGTCTCGGAATGAATTCCAAATGGGTGCGGTTGAAAATAGTGAGGGTGTACTTCCATCCTTATGTTCAGTAGGTTTGCCACCAGTCCTTGACGTGGAGGTGACTTTGAAAAGAGCAAACTTAATCTCTTCCCGAATGAAAAAACCATGAACAAAAATATGGGAATGTCTACACCGTATGCATCTATTTGACCCTCAAATATGGGAATGTCTACAGCGTATGCATCTTTTTGACCCTCAAATATCGGAATGTCAAAGTTAACTTGTACCTTAAAGGGTGTGGCGCTTCCAGAGTAGCTCTTGGAAGTAGATCTATTTTTGTTTGACGTGCACAATACCTCGTTAGAAAGATCTATCCGATGACTACAACTTTGGACCATCCAACACTAGTTAAAAAACCCATGTTGGCCCCAGTTTTCCCAAAAAAACATCGTTTAGGGCCTCAAAATAGCTCCGGAAGTTGAGGACCCAAAAAACTGCCAAAAATAGTAAAATGTGCTACAATTAAGGAAACTAAAAAACTGAAAGAGATAGTGGTGGGGGTCCAAGCAGAATAGACAGGTGGACACCCACATCCACTTAGATCATGAACATTTTACTTAATCCTTAAAATCTAAACCTCGAGGCACCCATGAAAACGGAAAAAGTATATTGTTTTGTCCTTCTTAGAACAGTTTAGGCATCACTCGCTTTTGTAGAACTCCCAACCACAATCTCAGTTGATAAGCGAAGAAATCATGACCATCATGGCAGGGAAAGTATAACTTCAATCAAGTACCATCATACACAGGAACATTGGATTTACAAAATTGACCAATAAGTAGTTTAAGCCAAAATACATCTCCCACTAATATCTGATATTTTTGACAATCAAATCATCTTACAATAAATCATCTACAATATACACAATAAATATAATCTTTGAAAAAAAGACAATATCCAGGTACAAATAAAAGAACTTTCTTCTAAAATCACAGCTTAATTTCTTCCAAAGCCTCTATTATCTAGAGTAAAAATACTATAACCTGATTTAGGACTATACCTCTACCTACAAAAACAACAACAATCGCAACAAATAAATTTCCAACACTAGAGTTAGAATTCACTCTAACCCTAAGATGTGCATCTTGGTGTTTGTCGTCCCAAACTGAAAGGCCCGACATTGGCTAATGGATCAGTATCGCTGAATGAGGTAAAACCTCTGTTGTGCCAACCATCTTTGACATTACTTATAGAATCAGAACTGCAAAAAGCATCACACGAAGGAAATAACCCATTGTCACGTACACTGAAAGAATCAAAATAGTGACTTCTCCTGTGTCTGCAGAGGAACAAAGGTGTCATAATTTTCATTGTCACCCTCTTCAATATCTCCTAAAGTAATGAAGCTTGATATTTTTAGGGATTTTAAATAGAAGGAATCTACAGAGTCAAATTTTGGATTGTGTAGCTGCCTTTCACGACCCCCATCAAAAGTAACTACTGAGCTACTTATATCTGAACAATTCTACACGAGTAAAGTGGAAACAAATGATGAATAAAAAACAAAATCAAAGAAGCCGCCCAATTTGGCAGCGTTTAGTAAAATAAGAAGTCTATTTTTAAGAGTAATGTGATAGCTAATAGCCATTTGAGACTCATACCTTATTAGTGTCAACAAAACTTTTGTCATTTCTGAATAATTCTACACGAGTAAAGTGAAAACAAATGATGAATAAAAAACAAAATCAAAGAAGCCGCCCAATTTGGCAGGCTTTAGTAAAATAAGAAGTGTATTTTTAAGAGTAATGTGATAGCTAATAGCCATTTGAGATTCATACCTTATTAGTGTCAACAAAACTTTTGTCATTGCCCCATAACAAGTCATTTTTATCAACAAATATAGCCTCCCATGAGCCTCCATCACCAAATGGATCACCAGAGTTGGAGGATGTTGTGCGGTGATCGTTGCTGCATTTAATGCATTATCAATGAATCACTCATTAAGTATATGACTATTTCTCAAAATGGCATTACCAAAAAAGCGCAAGTTCGGTACTACATAAGAATTAGGTCAATGGCATTATGCAAGAAATATTAACAAAATATAGATGACCTTACAAAATTGTGAAAATGAATTTCCCTATGAGATGTAAAACTTGTTAGAATGATTAGATAATGAAACCCAGTCATAAAAAAAATTGCTTGATCACATTCTGCACATGGATACCACCAATGCTTTTCTTGAAAAATACAACTTGTAAAACATATGAAACATAATATGTTGAAAGAATAATACATTCTATTGATTTTTGCAGCATTGGGAGGTATTCCCACATGCCAAATTGGCCTCCTAAATCGGCTCAAGAAAATATTAAATAAAATATATATATTATTATTTTTGGCCTTCATGTATGCCCCAAAATTCAAGTAAGCCATATTGGAAAATCAATATGCTTGCAGATTAGGGTTGATTAATCTTACTTGATAATTACTTTGTGATCATTTGTTGGCTTTTATTACTTTATTATGTCTTCTTCAAGCAATTACCAAAACATAAAAAGCATGAAGACCACAAGAAACAAATAACACAAGATGTAAGCTCCAAGCCAGGGAAAAACCCCACAAGGGGAAAAACCCAAGCAATTTCTCTTCTTATAGAATCATATCAAAGTAAGACCCAAGACCATGACCTCCACAAGGAAACAAGTCATCCCTCCTTCAAATAATCCAACCAAACCAAGTCAATAAGAATCACAACTGGTCAAATCTCTTCAAGGTAGAAATCTCGAACCTGCAACTTTGCAAAGTTGCCCCAACACCTTTGTAGAAAAGAGTTACCACAACACCATTGCAAAAACATAATTTCAGCCTATAACTCACATAGTAACCCCAACAACTTTGCACGTGTATACAAAGACAAGAAAAAATTCAAATTCTTCTTCTTTCCTTTGATTTCTCTCTCTTCCTTGGCCTTCGCACTTCTTCTTCTTTATTTTTCAAAGATTGAACTTGAGAATGAGAGTGAGAAAATAAGGACAAAGTCTCTTCCTTTTACAGCCATCCAGGAGGTCAAATAGGACCTCTTCAAGGCCGACTTGACAAGGCAGGGCCGACTGGGTCTTGCGGGCAAAAATGACTCTTTGACTCAAAAATAATATTTTTCTTTTTTTACAAATTGTCCAAATGGGACTTTGACACATGACAATTTATTTTTGCTTTTTCATGAAATATATATTTTGATACAAGTACAAATATAATTATGAAGACCGAATCTAGTTACAATTTTCAATAGGCTAGGCGCCACCTTGTGAATGGGTGTGACCCTTGGTCAAAACCCATCCAATTTGACCACTATAAATAAATTATTCAACCTCCTCAATTCACATCATCAATTTAGATCTCAAGAGCAATTAGACATATCTTCACACATATGAAAAAGTAGAAGACTGAGGTTTGACTAGTGAATTCCAAGCAGAAGTTTGACTCTTTGATTAGCATTGACTAAAAGATCTTTTTGGACTATTTTTTACCTGCATTGACCAATATATATCTGAGAATTTGACCAAAATTCTGGGCAGATTTTTAGACATTGACCAAGTTGTCTGACCATCATTGACTGCAGGTTGACTGAGGCGCTTTCTATGAATTTTCTAGGATAGCATCAGAGGCCAAAAATTCAGCATGTTTACTAGAATTGACTAAGCTAAACAGAAGTAAGATATTCTCTGCTTTGACCATGTTTGATTGGTATTTGGGATTGGAAATTGGCACAAATTTCTAGACAATTTATATTGTAAACATTTCTTAAGATTGAATTCTCTATAGAAGAAAATTTAGTTGGGTTTTCCCAAGGTAATCTTGTGTCTCTTTCTATGTCTGGCTGTCTCTTTATGATCCTATGGTTACTAATACATTATAGTTGAGATTTTCTATGTGTAATTGCTTAATGTTATAAGCGAATAAGACAATTTGAGAATAGAAATCATTGGAAGTAATTATCAATACTAGGAAATCTGTTTCTATTATAAGAAAAATCAACACATTCAAAATAAAATAAGGAACATATATATTTGAATAGGTGTTAAAATTGGAAACTAGGGCCAAATTCCACTTTAGATAGCTCCTTTGATGGAGATGATGAGTGCATTAAATTCGTCTTTTCGAGAGGACCAAAATTAATATAGCTATTATCTAATTTGGACAATTAGAAGTGTGTTTTTTAATTTATGCCCACTCATGTGAAAATTGTTCAGGTCAACCACATTATCATGTAGGCTCATGAAGCCCAATGAATGTCTCACTTCACCCTCAACGACTTGTATAAATACAAATGACCTCTCAACTCATTTGGCATCATCATCACTCTCTCTCTCTCTACTGAACATTTGATATAAAATAATACAAGAACTGATCAAAGGGTTTTCCCCACATTGGGGTTTTTCCCTAACATCCGCCAAATCTGGTGTCCTCTTGTTTTTGCTTGTCTTATGCATTTTTATTTTATGTTCTATATAAATTTACTATCTATAACGAACCAGGTTCGTATGCTCAAAAGTGTGTAGAATGTAACTAGGTTCGATCCTCATAATGACATGTAATTATGGCTGATGTAAATGACATAATAAAGAGAACAAAAATGATTTGTGTATGCCCTGCTCCATGGGTTTCATGAGAAAGAGGTTTATTTATTTATTAGTGGCTCCCATTGAGAACCTTATGATTTATTATTAAAAGAGTCAAAGTCATAAGAATCTCTTCTTGAGCGTATATGTAATGTATATGAGTCAACCTAATGTCTAGATCAACCCTCCAAGACAAGCACAATCCTCTTGAAGAAGTTGCCTAGAAAAATGGGTAAAAGAAGTCACGTTTGCTAAAAAAGGAGATACAACAATTCACTTGGTCAAGTTGGTTTATTATGGTGCCGAACCACTATAAATAGGGATGTAAGTTCAGTGTTACAGGAGGAGAAAATTTCTAACATCTTTGCAACTTCGGTCAAGAACAATGGCTCATAAATCTCCATCAAGTACAGTGGTAAAGCCTTTTCAAATGAGCTCAATGGTTCAAAACCTTGGATAAGTACATTGTCTTTGTGTTTTTGGATAATCTTCATGATCACAGTCTCGGTATACTAGGACAGTCTTGACACATCTATCATGATAAGGATCTTGATGCCAGAAACTCTCAGCTATACACACTCGACATCATTATTTAGATAGGGTCTCAATCTCAACATGATGGTAACTTCATTGCCATACACTCTTGGTATGCCAAAATACAGTCATAGTCTCGACACAGTGATCACTATGGTCTTAGACACAATCTTGATGAAGACAAGATCATAATGAAAAACCTCAGAGCAACTCTCACATGTGTATACATGCATATCTTAGTATAAACCTCATTAACATGGTAATGATCTAAGTGAAGATGGAGATATGGTGCAGCAATCATGTTCTCATTATTGTGATGAAGATATCAGTGAAGGTGCATTAATGAAGACCTCGGTGAAGCAGCAGTGTAGATGATGACCTCATCAGTGACAAAGAAGAGGATTGGTGCATAGGTCTTGGAGAGGTCTCATAGTTCAAGGGTCATGGTCTTGGTATTCCTCAACTGGAATCTCTATAAGAACAATTTTGTGTGGGTTTTCCTCTCAAAGAGTGAGAGTTTTTGGCCCTGGAAGAAAGCCAACATCTTGTGTTCTTCTCTCTTGCATTTTTGGTAACTGTTTGATGAAGTAAGAAATACATAGACTAATGATAAGATTGCAAAATGCCTCACAAATAATTATCATGCTAAGAAGAATCACATTAACTCTAATTGCTCTAGATTCTTCAACATGGTATCAGAGCTAAGGTGTTGAAGTCAAAGGAAGGGCGGGAAAAAGAGACATACAATGATTAGACTTCAAGAAGGGCATCAAAGAAAGTTGAATGGTTTTGTCAAGATTGAAGGATCAAGTGTACAACTTCAAGAACTTGTGTCTCCACATCATCATCACCAAAAGACCACCAAGACTCTCATCAAGGTGTCTACAAAGCAAGGTAACTCAAAGGACATCAAAAAGAAGATCACATCATCTTGGAGAAGGTCGAAATCCTAGAAGCAGTCCTGATCTACACTACAAAATAAGGAAAAATATATTGAAGGCAATAAGTTATGGTCATCTTCAAGAAAGAATCATCTCCTATCCCTCGAAAAAGATCATCAGAAGAAGCAATAAATCATCCTCATCAAAAGGAGTAACCTTTTGTTAAATTTGGAAAACAGGGCCAAACTTCACCTTTGACAACTCATATGAGGCAACTGATATTTTTATTGGATTCATCTCTACGAGAGTTGTAGGATTTTTCTAAATATCATCCCATTCTGACATGTACAAATGGAATTATGAATTTATATTTTTATGGACAAATTGTCAAGGTCGGCCAACAAACTAATGTAGGCTTAGAAGACCAACAATCACGTCTATTCATTCTCAACGTTTGCATATAAATACAAGGAGCCTCCTCCTCATTTTGGCATCTCACTCACACTCATTCTTCTATCTCCATCATTGATTCAAAATGAATTTCAGAGGCAACTCTCCACACATGTCAAGAAGAGAAGGGTTTTATGTCCCTGCGTTGACCAACATTGACCAAAGTTGCAGGAGGATTGTTTTGACTTGTGTTGACCAACGTTGACCCATTTTGAATAAGGTTTTGTGTGGGGGATATCTGTTTGGGTAGGCCTCATTTCTGGGCACATAAATCGAGGTTATTTGACCATTGTTTGACCAATGTTGACTACAGAAGGGTTTGCTATAGCATTGACTTTCATTGACCATATTTGATTATACTTTTCTGGACTGTTTTTGGGCTGACTTGACTAATTGTGGGAGGTCGAGTTGACAAAGTTTGACCGAGCAGTTTTGGAGGTCAAAATATGCTCTGTTGAACAATGTTGACTATTTGGTTAGGGATTTATTTTACTACTGTTTGAGTGGTTATATTTCACTTTGATTGGGTAAGTGAATATTGTATATTGTACTCTCTCTCTCTGCCGAACTTTTTAAGAATTATAAGAAGAATTGATCAAGGGTTTCCCCACATTAGGGTTTGTCCCTGGCTAGCGCCATATCTTGTGTACTCTTGTCTTGGCTTGTCTTCTACTGCTTTTGTTTATGTTCTATTTGCATTTTACTATCATGATGATGTGATTACTAATTTGTATATTGATATTGAGCTAATAAGAAAATTGAAGGAAAATTTCTCTTAACCATAGAAAATACCGTTGTTATCTAAAATTAACATGGTATCAAAGCTGAGGTGAAGACAAAGACCAAGCAAGAGTGAAAAGAGAAATCACTAAGAAGAGAAATTATTGAGATCCTTTGATTAAGGACAAGACTTAATGGCCTCCACATCCTACTTGAAATCCGATGACAAGATTCATGATAAGTTTGATTATCATGCATGGAATATGTCTCTTGATTTGAGTTTAGAAGAGAAAGATGTTGTGGATTATGTGCAAGGAAAGATTTTTGAACCTCCTTCAAATGCACTAACTGCTACTAAGACAAAGTACAAGAAAGGTGAAGTCAGAGCCAAGAATATCATCCGAGATTATGTTCATAACAATTTAGTTGCTTACATCTCCGATTTGAACAAATAAACATAGATGTATGACAAGTTGGTTGGCAAGCTCAAATCTAGTAATGCAAATCAAGTCCTTTTCCTCAAGAACAAGTTAAAGGATATAAAGAAGGGAAAAGGAGAAGACATTCAATCCTACTTCATGAGGATGACTGAGATAAAAAATAATCTTCTTTCAATTGGAAAAGTTATTTCTTATAGGGAACTTACTCTCATTTCCCTTGGAGGACTCCTCGTGAATGGCACGTGTTCAACACCACTATTCTTAACAATGACAAGATTCTAGGTTTTAAAGAATTGCTAACTAGATGTTCTCAAGAACAAACAAGGATGATGAAACTAGAGATGACTTCAAATAGGAATGATGATCCTACTGCATTCTCCTCTCATGTTAAAAATAAGAACAATGCAGGTTCAAAGAAGCAATGTCAAGGAAGGTTGGGTTTCAAAAATGGAAGGACGAGAAGATACTTCATTTGCAACAAGTTTGGCCACTATGCTAGGGAGTGTCCTAATATAAGGGATACACCTCATGATGATGACAATCACAACAACAACAATTTCAAGGACAACAACAATTAAAGGAATGGAAGATTAAAAAAAACTGAGGAAAAAGGAATGATCCCTCTCCTCATCAAGGAAATGGTCACCCTCCTAATATATCTAGAAACATCAGATATGATGAATCTAATGTTTTTTATAACAAGAAAAAAATAATTTTATCTTATATCTTCCCTCTCTACTGCATCTCCTACGGGCACTTTGGGAAATTGGTTGATTGATAGTGGTGCCTCAAGGTACTTCATTGGGAATAAGGAAGCTCTTTCAAATCTGATTGAAAAGGATACAAATTTGGAAATTATCATTGTATACAATTCCACCTATTCTGTGAAGGGAGTTGGGAATGTTACTCTTCAATTAAATCAAGGTAACACCATTCATCTACAAGAAGTACTATATGTACCCAATCTAAAGAAGAACCTGGTATGTGTCTCGGTGATGGAGGACAAAGAATTCAAGGTGGCATTCATCAATGGAAAGTTACGTATGTGGAATAAAAATTTCAGAGATGCATTTGCAATTGGATTCAAGGTTGATAGTCTACAACAAGTTGGAGGAAATCCATTGGGAGCTATGTCTTGTGACACATCACTTCAATCTGAATTCTGGCACCGAAGTTTTGCTCATCTACATTCGATGTGAGGAAGATGGTGATGGGTATGCCTGAATTTAAAGTAGAACATGAAGGTGTTTGTCAGGGGTGTGCCGAAGGAAAGGATACAAGGGAACCATTCCCCTCAAGTGATAGCAAGACTACTAACACATTTCAATTATTTCATTACGATCTATCTGGTATGATGCACGTAACCTCATTGGGAGGATATTTATATTATGTTATCTTTATGGATGATTTATCTCGTAATACTTGGATATATTTCTTGAAGAAGAAGGACAAAGTATTCTCATGGTTTCGTTCTTTCAAAAATTTGGTCGAAAATCAAACCGAGAAGAAGATCAAAATTTTGAGGACCAATAATGGAACCGAATATGAATCAAATGAGTTCAATAATTATTGTAGAGAAGTTGGTATTAAGAGGGAGACTATTAATACATATAATCCTGAGAAAAATGTTGTTGTTGGAAGGAAGAATCATTCTATCGTAGAAACCACCCGTGCCATGCTTCATGGTCAAAGTCTTCTGAATTTCTTATGGGCCAAAGATGCAAACACTATCGTGTATGTTCAAAACAGATGCCCTCATCAAGCATTGGAATCCAAAACTTCTGAAGGATTTTTCACCAGTAAGAAACCTGACGTTTATCACTTTAGAATTTTTGGTAGTCCCATATATTTTCATGTGCCGAAAGAAAGGAGAAGCAAATTGGATGCTTACGGGAAGAAAAGAACATTTGTGGGCTACAATGAAACTTCTAAGGCATATAGAATATATGTGCCTAGTCAAAGAGAAGTGGAGATAATTCATGATGTCACCTTAGATGAGGATGTTTCCCTTGGGAAGATTAGTAACCTTCCTCTTCCAAGGAAGGACAAAGAAGCATATTCAAGAAAGCAAGGAGAACTGCAGGATGAGTCGATGCCTCATGCTGAAGGACCAATGGATCCCATTGATCCACCCCCTTATGAGCCCTCCTCCTCAAAAAGGATATCCACATGGCTTAGGGAGATCTCAAATATGTTGAGAGACATGTTGCACCTAGGGGGACTTTTCATGAAAGAACAAAGCCAAATGGGTACCAACGGTACTTAACTACAATGAGCACCATTGTTCAATATAAGGCTTGTACATTCAAGGAAGCTGCAAAGCACAAAATTTGGAAGGATGCAATGAACAATGAGTATGGGTCAATTATGAAGACTGATGTTTGGGATGTGGTCCATATGTGAGAATTTATGAATCTAATAAATCTGAAATCCTACTGCAATAAATTGATTTGCATTACCTACTTGTGTTCTTCATTTAATAAGTTACTTTTAAAATTGTTCAGAAAATCTTAATGAAAATACACTGCAACCTACACCAATATACAAATCAAGTACCGAAAAAATAAATGAGACAACCACACAAGGACACACTTATTTTTGCACTAAACATCCCCGAAAAAACATAATGTGGGAAAACCGATGCAGCATATATGAGGGTTTTATTATTAAGCAGATTTCTAAATATAACTAGGGTGCCATATCCATCTCACCCAACAGAGAATAAACTCAACAAAAGTACCTCTATCCGAAGACATATATTTTGGCAGATCCAACAATTGAATGAACAAAACCCATAGGTGGATGTGTTGTCCCCAGTACTTTGCAGTGATGGCTGCTCCCAATTTTCCACTAGAAATGTGTCACCTCCTCTAGGAGCTGCGACACCCTCCCAGTGAGCCTTCTTGGCTCAGAAATCGATTTGTTAAAACACTGCCCAATCTGGCTCAAAGAAACCCTAGCGATGCCTCTATGTGACTGCATTAGCCTTCCAGCCTCTGTGTCACCCTCCTAGAGTTGTGTTGTCTCTCCTTGGTGTTTCATTGCCTCTCTGTTATGTATTCTCAGCCTTGGATGAAAGTCCCACTTCCGAACTGCCCCTCTCTGCACTAGAAGCTCACTCTGAAATTCTTAGCAAACCACGCCCCATAATTTCGATTTAGCTCAAGTGTTGCTCTCACTATATGTGTTCTCCAATTGACCCCAAGCCTTCCTTTATACTTTTCTTATTGAGAAATCAATGATCGTGATCTAATATCTAATCAACATATTAAATTAGACTTGATCCTTGTCACTTAGAAGCTTCTCACCCATATTTACATTAATTCACTTTAATTATTTTAATTTCCTAAGTTTTAACTTAGGCACCATTAAAATAATTAATTATTTGAATAACATGCACTCTGGGTGGAATTTCTCCAAATTATTTTTGGGTCTTAGAGAACTCATGTGTTATAGCCCCTCCACAATATTTCAGAGCTAGAGAGCATCCGCTACTACCCAAAAATTAACACTCCCTCTTAGTGAGGAATTTTCTCTAGCAATACTTCCCAACAGAAGTATCACATTGATCCATGACATCATTCCTCTACACTTTTGATGCTCGGCTTGTTTCCCTTCATCCACTACATTGTTGCAATCTATACTGCTTCCCATGACTGCGATTGTCACTGTTGCATTCGTACTACAACTCCCTCTCAATATGATGCATCATGCTACCCATAACAATGCCACTGCTAATTGCTGCAATACAACTCAGTTGTTGAGAAGTAACCAACTGAAAATCCATCCAAAAGATGACATATTGGTCAGTCTAGATGCCCCTTGATGTTGAAGCTACCTCTGCTGCTAATCTGCGTTGGCCCTTTGATGCTACTGCACTGCTGCAACACTGCAATGCATTGCTTTAGAATTTGGCACTCTAGCTATGCCACTGTTTCTCCATCATCCCTCGCACCAATGGACTCTCATCATTCTACTACTATCATTAAGGGCTCCCGTAGCCATATGGGATCCAAGAGTTTAGGCACCTCAAGTATCCTGCCAACTATGTAGTCCTTCTGACTACAACTCAATATCACCCGACCTCTTCTCTAGAGGTGCATGAGCACTCATAGCACAATCATCATCGTCCTCTTTGTTAGCTTGCACTAGAGCAGTCTTTGTGTCAAAATTCTCTTCTTTTTCCTTCTTCTTCTGAGGGCACTACTTAGCAAAATGACCCATTTCTCCACATCTAAAGCATCTAAGTTTGAAGATGTTATTCTTCTTTCATTTATGCTTCCCTTGTTGTCCCACTGATGCAAGAGTCGCATCCTCCTCTTCCTCCTTCTTGATTATGATCCCTTTGCTACTGCTTCCCACCTTTGTCAATCATCCGATCTCTTCTTGTCGAAGATTTTCCCACATCTCCTCCCAACTGGGAAGAGAATCCCTTCCCAAGATGCTTTGAACAAAGGTTTACCAATCTTTAGTGACTACATTAAGGGAAATCCTGACCATAAATTTAGGATCTAGTGTAGCCCCTACGAAAGTTAGCTGGTCACAGATCCTTTGCAACCTTAGAAGGAAGGGATCAATTTCTTCTCTCTTTTGCATCTGAAACTATCTCAACCGACTCTCAAGTAACATATTCCGCTAAATGGAATTTCCCTTGTACAATGTGGTCAAGGCCTCCTACATTTCCCTTGTCATGTCCATCTCAGCAATATGTGGGATCACATGATCCTTGACCCCATCCATTATCATGCATTTTTCTTTTGCCTGAGCCTCCTCGTACTTTTTGAGAGGATCGACGTCAACAGGAACAACAACCATCTTCAAGGCATAATCCTTGATGCAGTGTTTATCTAAAACTGCTAGGATCCTGGCCTTCCAGATGACGAAGTTGGATGCTCCATCCAACCAATCCTTATCCCTCAGTTCGTTAATGGCCATATCTACTCAAATGAATGTCGAATTGGTTCTCTTCTCCCTCTTTCACTATTGCCCCAAATAAACTCGGATCTAGATTTCTTTGGCACTAGAAATCTTGTAAGGAAAAAGCTCCCCTTGAATTTTGATTTCCTTCATGGAAATCCTTCTACCAACCATTGTCGAATCACCCTTATCTGATCTCTCTTTGTTGTTCCTCAGCATTGGATCTATATTTCTTGGCAAGAAATAATTTGAGGAATTGATTCACTCTACTTTTCTTCTACCCCACTAGGTATCATTCTGCACCAACAGAATGAACACCCCACTAGCAACTCCAGATAAAATATGTGATGCATCCCTAGCCATAGCAACTGGAAAATCGAAACTCAATAGTCTCTGCGCTAATCAAGTAACCATTGCATTTCCATTTTCAACAACAATGTCACCCAATTAGGTTGACGCAGGCTCTACGCGAGCCTTCCTTGGTGACTGCGTCACTTCTCCTCTGCTCTCTTGGCTTGAAACCGCATTGTCTCTCGAGACAGTTGTCTTCATGCACAAATTTTTCCTCTATCCCTTCATTGATGGCTTCATTCCTCCTTGACCTGCAATCACTCTGATACCATGTGAGAATTTATGAATCTAATAAATTAAAAATCCTACTACAATAAATTGATTTGCATTACCTACTTTTGTTCTTCATTTAACAAGTTACTTTCAGAATTATTCAAAAAATATTAAATAAAATACACTGTAGCCTACACCAATATATAGATCAAGTACTAAAAAATAAATGAGACAACCACACAAAGGACACACTTGTTTTGGGATTAAATGTCCCCAGAAAAACCCAATGTGGGAAAACAGGTGAAGCATATATGAGGGTTTTATTATTAAGCAGATTTCTAAATACAACTAGGGTGCCATATCTAGCTCACCCAATAGAGAATGAACTTGACAGAAGTACCTCTCTCTGGAGACAGATATTTTGGCGGATCCAACAACTAAATGAACAAACCCCATAGGTGATTGTGTTTTCCCCAATACTGTGTAGCGATGTCTGCTCCCAACTTTGCGTTGGAACTGCATCACCTCCTATAGGATCTTTGTCACCCTCACAGTGAGCCTTCCTGACTCAGAAATCAATTTGCTGAACTGTTGCCCGATCTGCCTCACAGAAACCCCAACACTGCCTCTAAGTGACTGCGTCAGCCCTCCAGCCTCTGTGTCACCCTCCTAGAGATATGTTGTCTCTCCCTAGTGCTGCACTACCTCTCTGCTATGTATTCTCAACCTTGGATGAAATTCCCATTGCCGAACTACCCCTCTCTGCATTAGAATCTCACTCTGAAATTCTCAGCAAACCATGCCCTAGAATTTCAATCTAGCTCAAGTGTTTCTCCCACTGTATGTGTTCTCCAACTGACCCCAAGCTTTCCTTTATAATTTTCCTATTGATAAATCAACGGTTGTGATCTAATCTCTAACCAACAGTTAAGATTAAATTAAACTTGATCCTCGTCACTTAGAAGCTTCTCACCCATATTTACATTAATTCACTTTAATTATTTTAATTTCCTAAGTTTCAACTTAGGCACCATTAGAAATAATTAATTATTTGAATATGCACTCCGAGTGGAATTTCTCCAAACGATTTTTGGGTCTTGGAGATCTCATGTGTTCTAGCCCCTTCACAAAATTTCAGAGCTAGAGAACATCTTTTTCTACACAAAAATCACAACCCTAGACCTAAGGAAAAATCTATTATCACATCGAAATGGCTCTACAAGATCAAGCATGGCGCTGATGGAAGTGCTAAAAAGTTCAAGGCCAGAATTGTTGCTCGAGGCTTCTCTCCAATGGAAGGTGTATATTATGATGAGATATTTGCACCATTTTCCCACTACACCACCATCCCTTTAATTATAGCCCTTGTCACCTCGCAAGGATGGAATCTACACTAGTTGGATGTCAAGATTGCCTTCTTGCATGGTTTACTTAAGGAGGAAGTCTATATAGAACAAACTGAGGGGTTCAAAGTTCAAGATCGTCAGACACATGTATGTAGGTTGAGGAAAGCCATGTATGGGTTGAAGCAAATACCCCGAGCTTGGTATGAGAGGATTGATAACTATCTGATGAAACTAGGATTTACATGAAGTGAAGTTGATATGAACCTTTACTTTAAGATTGAGAATGATAGACCTCTCATCTTGGTACTATATGTGGTCAATCTATTTCTAACAGGTGCAGACCCTCTCATTCATCAATGTAAGAGGTAATTAGCTTTTGAATTCGAGATGAAGGACCTAGGACTTGTGAATTACTTCCTAAGGTTGGAGATCTGGCAAAAGCCAAGTGAGATTTTCATTTCTCAAGGAAAACACATTGTGAAGGTATTTGAAAGATTTGGGATGTTGGACTGCAAGCCCGCGACTACTCTGATGGAACTTAACTTCAAGAAGTTATGCAAAAGTGTTGCTGGACCTGATTTGGGAATCCTTCTAAGTATCATCAACTTGTGGGGGCCCTGATGTTCTTGGTGAAATCACGTCTAGACATATGTTTTGTAGTGAATACATTGAGTCTGTTTATGGTCGAGCCTCATCACATACATTGGATTGCTGCCAATAATCTCTTGAGATATCTCTAAGGCACAATTACTTATGGATTGAGATACACTGCTGTGAATGTGAGGCTCCATGGTTACTCTGATGAAGACTGGGTTGGTAGTGTGGTGGACCATAAAATTAGATCTGGATGTTGCTTCTCTCTAGGTTTTGCTTCGATATCATGGATGTGAAGGAAGTAGATGCCAGTTTCCTTGAGCACCACTGAGGCTGAATACATTGCCTTTAGTATGGCCTCTTGAGAAGTTGTTTGGTTGAGGAATCTCTTTAGTGCATTGTTTTGACATGTGTTGGATACCACCATAATCTATTGCGGCAACCATAGTGGGATTTGTCTTTCTGATAATCTTTTGTTTCATGACCGCTCCAAGCATATTGTTATCAGGTACCAATTTATCTAGGATATGGTACAACGGGGAGCAATAAGGCTCCAACACATTGAGACTGATGATTAGGTCACCGATATTCTTATGAATCCCTTGTGGAAGGTCAAATTATTAACATTCTGTGAACGACTTGGAGTTGTGGAGAGACCCTCTTATGAGGGTCCCGTATGGAATGGATGTTGAGATTTGGGAGCTCCGGTGGGCTTGGGTTACTTCTTCGAGTGGTGACCGACCATAGGGTGAGTGGTTCATCCTCCCCTAATGGTGCACAATGTACAGGGTGACTGGTTCACCTTCCCTTGTGATACCCCATGTTGAGATATGCATAGGATGAATGGTTCACCCTCTCCTATGGCATATGAGTAGGATGAGTGGTTCACCTTCTCCTACCAGCACATCTTACCCATGCAGTGTGGGACTCATGGGAAGTACCTCTCATCTAGACAATGAGTAGGAAAATAAGAATAGGGACCATAGTACTATCGATGGACGCATCATGTACTACCATACTCCTTATGCTAGGATGTTGATATTGATCTGGGATCAATGGAAACTGACTTCTGGTCATTTAAGAGTGGTATGACACACTCTCTATTATTGGAGGCTGACTTCGTGTTAGTGGAGAATGATATGATACATTCTCGATCATTTCTTATTTCTTGGTGGTTCAGTGGAGCATAGCAGAGACAAGGATGGCATAGATTGTCAAACAGTTTGGCAGGTGAAGTTCTCCCTAGTTGAGAGGGAGTGTTAAATTTAGCAGCAAGGGACAAAATTCACCTTGGACAAATCATATGAGTGAGTTGATATTTTTAGTGGATTCCTCTCTCTGAGAGGTGTAGGATTGATGTAAAGATCATCCCATTCTGACATGTACAAATGGAATTATGAATTTATTTTTTTTATGGACAAATTGTCAAGTTCGGCCAGAAAACTAATGTAGGATCAGAAGCCCAACAATCATGTCTATTTATCCTTAACGTTTGCATATAAATACAAGGATCCCCCTCCTCATTTTGGCATCTCACTCACACTCGTTTTTCTCTCTCCTTCGTTGATTGGGTATGAATTTCAAAGGCAACTCTCCACACATGCAAAGAAGAGAAAGGTTTTTTGTCCCTATGTTGACCAGCGTTGACCGAAATTGCAGGAGGGTTGTTTTTACATGTGTTGACCAGCATTGACCTATTTTGACTGTGGTTTTTGTTGGGCGATATCTGTTTATGTAGGGCACATTTTTGGGCACATAAATCGAGCTAGTTTGACCATTGTTTTACCAACTTTGAATGTAAAAATGTTGTTGCAGTGTTGACTTTCATTGACTAGATTTGATTGGATTTTTTGGACTGTTTTTGGGCTGATTTGACTAGTTGTTGGAGGCTGAGTTGACCAAATTTGACCTAGCTATTTTGGAGGTCAAAATATGCCTTGGTTACTAGTGTTGACTTTTTGGTTAAGGGTTTATGTTATTATTGTTTGACTCGTCATATTTCACTTTTGTTGGGCAAGTGAATATTGTATATTATACTCTCTCTCTGCTGAACTTTTGAAGAATTATAGGAAGAATTGATCAAGGGTTTCCCCACATTGGGTTTTGTCCCTGGCTGGCACCATATCTTGTATCCTCTTGTCTTGGATTGTCTTCTACTGTTATTGTTTATGTTCTATCTGCATTTTACTATCATGTTGATGTGATTGCTAATCTAGAGATTGATATTGGGCTAATAAGAAAATTGAAGTAAAATTGCTCTTAAGCATAGAAAATACCATTGTTATATAAAATTAACACATTTTATATTGAGGAAAGGCTTTCTCATTTGAAAGAAGATCATTCAAGAGGAATCCCTAATGCATCTACCACTTCCAAGATGATCAAGGTGAATATTTCATCTTCACATCTCAAGTAAGTATTTTCATTAATCAATTTGGTAAAATGACTTCATAATTACAAGGAGATCTATAGGTTGGATGGGTCATCAAGATTCCTTGCATGAATAAGGAGGATAGACATAGTCCTCTAAATAGATAAATAGAGAAAGTTGATGGAAAAAGTATTGAAGGTTAAAAGGAATCAAACATATGCAAGAAGGAAATGAAAGTTTGGTCCTCAAACAAGACAAAAAAAGTATATCTAAGATTCAATGTGATGGAAAGATTATAGAAAGAAGCTCATATCACTGGAAAGATGGAGGAAGATGAAGAAAAGGGGACAAGGAAAGAGGGAGTAACAAATCTGTACTATGAGTAATATGGTATCCCTCACAAAAGTGTCCTATCATAACCCCCTAAGTATTTTTTTGTAGATATGACCAAGATAATAAGATGCATCGTAGCATCATGGAATCATTAGAAACAAGATCTCGTGATATCACCACGAGAATCACGGGGTAAAAAATATATGGCAGTCAAACATGAAGAATATATCTCTCGGGAATCTCATTGAACATTGAAAGAAATGAAGAAGTCATCCAGGACAAGGTTCATCATACATCAAGTCAAAAAGGAAAAATTTGCCAAATGGGGATATATAAGATCCTCAATATTCTATGATGGAATCCTCATCAAAGGGTTGACTAATCTAGATAGGAAGAAATTGTTTCATCAAGAACTCCAACTTGTGGAATTCATGGATGATGTTACGATGACATAAGAGAAGAAGATCAAGGGGTTGAAGACACTTCAATCGAGGAAGTTGATGAAAGAAGCCTAGATTGCCTAAAGGTAAAATAAGGTATGTATGATTGTGTTTAATATTATAATTCATGTCGTATGATTGCAGGTAACAAGGATCATTACTTATCCTGAGAAGCATGATCAAGAGAAAAAGAATCTCCTCCTATGAAAGGATGCAGGAAGACATAAGTCGCACTAGATGAAAACAATATAATATGTCCTCATATGAAGTATGAGGTGGTTGACTACAATGAAGATAAGAATAGTCCTAGAAGGTCATACTCAATGAACACTCGGGTGGGTATGTACCTTGATATAAAATGATGAAGGTGTCTATAGTCATTGGTCTCACCAACATTATTCTCTGATCTAATGAAAGATAGATTTGTTATTCAAGGCCTTGTTGTGGAAACAATGTTGGTTACTATGATGCTATACAAATGGGTTACCAGTCTGATTATTCTTATGAGAAATTATTTAGGTTTAGAATGACCAAGTATCAGTATGAATACCTCCCTAGTTAAGAGGGAGTGTTGTAGAATGTAACTAGGGTCGGCCTTCATAATGAAATGTAATTATGTCTAATGTAAATGATGTAATAAAGAGAACAAAAATTATGCCTTGTTGCATGGGTTTCATGAGCAATAGGTTTATTTATTTATTAGTGACTCATATTGAGAGCCTTAGGATTTATTATTAAAAGAGTCAAAGTCATGAGAATCTCTTATTGATCATATATGAAATGTATATGAGTCAACCTAGTGTCTAGATCAGCCCTCCAAGGCAAGCACAATCCTCTTGAAGAATTCAGTTAGAAAAATGATGTATACACAATCATGTCAGCTCAAAAAGGCAAAACAAAAATTCACTTGTACAAGTCAGCTTATTATGGTGCCTAAACACTATAAATAGGTGAGTAAGTTTAGCATTACAAAAGCATACCATTTTGGACATCCCTGCAACTTCGGTCAAGAACAATGGCTCAGAAATCTCGATCAAGTACAGTGGTACAATCTTTTCAGATGAGCTCAATGGTTCAAAATCTCGAATAAGTACAGTATCTCTCTGTTTTCGGATAACCTTCATGATCACAGTATTGGTATACTAGGACAGTCTTGGCACATCTATCATTATAAGGATCCCGATGAAAGAAACTCTCATCTATACACACCCAACATCATTCTTCAGATAGGTTCTCAGTCTTGACATGATGGTAACTTCACTGTCATACACTCTCGGTATGCCAAAACACAGTCATAATATCGACACAGTGATAACTATGGTCTTAGACACAATCTTGATGAAGACATGATCATAATGAAAAACCTTGGAGAAGCTCTCACATGTGTATACATGCATATCTCAGTATAAACCTCATTAACATGGTGATGATCTTAGTGAGAGTGCAGTAATGATCTTAGTGAAGATGGAGATATGGTGTAATAGTAATGTTCTCATTATTATGATGAACATCGCAGTGAAGGTGCACGAATGAAGACCTTAGTGAAGTAGCAATGTTGATGATGATCTCAGGAGTGACAAAGAAGAGGATTGGTGTCTTGGTCTTGGAGTGGCCTCATAGGTCAAGGGTCATGGTCTTGGTATTCGTCAATTGGAATCTCTTTAAGAAGAATTTTGTGTGGGTTTTCCTCTCAAAGAGTCAGAGGTTTTGGCCTTGGTAGAAAGCCAACATATTGTGTTATTGTCTCGTATTTTTGGTAATTTTTTGATGAAGTAAGAAATACACACACTAATGATAAGATTGCAAAATACCTCACAAATACTTATCATGCTAAGAAGAATTACATTAACTCTAATTGTCCTAGATTCTTCAACAAAAATTTAAATACTCCATAAGACTTATAATATCAAGATCTCCATTGAAAATACAAGAATATGTATTAAAATGTATCAATGAGAATAATGTTACAAATGAGGGTGACGGTCTACTTATATACCCTAGGCAGGTGTCCCTTTATGAACGGTCAAGTCCTTAGGAAGATACCTTTTCATTAAATATTTACTAATTAATCATTATTTATGATGTGCTATTATTATTTATATTTACATTACTTATATCTATATTGTATTAATAACATTTCCTTCCTCCTCAAAAAGCATTGTCATCAAAGCTCGCTGATGAAAAGGCATGATCTTTTTTTCTGTTTTAAATGCCTTCTCATCTCAGAACTATTGTTGTTTTTAATACAATTTGATATGATCCTTGGAGTGATGAATAAAATTGATGAAATGAGAAGGAATATGACCATCTTAGTTTAATCTTTTGTGGAATCTTCTGGTGACTGGAAGCTTGTGATGAATTGTTATCACAGGATAGGATTGCATAAACTTCAATATTCCTTGGAACATAAGTTTGTTGTTTATGTTCTGAGTAATACTCGTACATAGATTGATTGAAAATTTTTCTCTTGTGATTCAGATGTCAATAAGGATTTCTTCTGTTTTTACTTTCCCTTATCGTGTGTGTGGCAATTTCCTAATTTACTTTAGGTACTAGTGTTGTTGAATTGGTTGCAACATAAACTTATTCCTATAGTATTCCATGAAGAATATCATCTTTACATCCATTTGGTGAAGGTTCCATCCTTGACTAACAACAAGGGAAACAATCCAACTAATAGTGGTGTAGTGAGCAACTGGTGAAAATATATCATCATAATCTTCTCCCTCTTTTTGGGAGAATCCTCTAGCCACGAACCTTTCCTTGTACTTTTCAATGTTGCCATAAGCTTCATGTTTGATCTTGTACATCCATTTCAAGGTTATGACAAACTTTCCTTTCGGTCTTAGAATGCTATCCCACACATCATTCTTCATAATGGGTTCATACTCTTCAGCCATAGCATCCTTCCAAACTTGTTATTTCACTGCTTCTTCAAATGTGGAAGCCTCAAATTGGATCATGGTGTTCATTGCTATGATGCACCCTTGGAACCTAAACGACTTCTTAATTTCTCTAAAGGTCCTTTTGGAAGGAACAAATCTCTCAAGATCATGTAAAATATCATGAAGCCTTAGTGGTATTTTCCTGGCAAGAGTATCACTTGGAGGAGGGTCCAAGGGGTCCATAGGCTCCATGGGATCATTAACAATGTCCTTCTCAAATTCCATCATGAAAGGACCTTCTAATATGTCCATATCATTATCTTTCTTTAGAGGAGGTGGAAGAAGATCTCTGTCTTTCCCAACGGAAGCATCTTCATCGAAGAACACATCCTTTCTAAACTCAATCTTCCTTTGGCTAGAAATATATATTCTAAAGGAATTAAGATTTTTACAATATCCAAAAAATGTACCTTTCTTTCTGTTGGCTTATCCTTTGACACATGAAAGTATACAGTGGCCAATATCAAACTTTGTACCTATGAACATTTTCTTTGGGATTCTTGTTGTCCAAGGCTTGATGAGGAACCTTGTTTTGTACAGAAACCATTGTATTTGTTGCTTCTCCCCAAAGGAACTTTGTAAATTTTAATCATCCAGCATAGATATGGAAGTCTCCACAATAGACATGTTCTTTATTTCATCCACTCCATTTTTCTTGGGATTGAAGATCACAATAATTTCCTTCTTAATTCCTTCCTTCTTGCATAAATCAATGAACTCATTTGAAATATACTCACCACCATTATCAGACCGGAAGACCTTGATCTTCTTCCCTATTTAATTTTCTATCAAATCCTTGAAGTCCTTAAACATATAAAAGGCCTTTCCCTTATGCTTCAAATAGTATATCCATGTCTTCCTGGAGAAGTCATCAATGAATATGATATAATAAAGATGGAAACCAAGAGAATGCATTGGCATAGGTCCACAAAGGTCAGAATGAATGAGTTGAAGAATATCATATATCTTATTCCTACTAGAGAGGAATGGCTCCATTGTCTTCTTTCCATTGGTGCATCATGGGCATGCTCCATCATGACTCGCTTGAACTTTAGGCATCCCAAAGACTAGTTTCCTCAACTTCGGTAAGGAATAATAACATAGTTGTGCTAACCTGTGGTGCCATAACTCACATTGGTGATTGGTGTCATGGACCATAGCTAGTAGAGGTCTCCCATTAAATCTATAGATTCCTTCAACTCTATATCCAATGTGAATGCATCCTTCATATGGGATTCCCCAGGCCATGTGAGGACTTTACCTTTTATGAAATCTAATCTCATCCTTTTGTCTTCCAATGTAGAAATAGATACCATGTTAGTCTTTAGTTTTGGAACATACATCACATCATGAAGAAGAATGAATTTCCCAGAATACAAGTCAAACTTAATAGAACAAAATCCTTTCACTTGATATGTAGCATAATCCCCAAGAACGATCTTCAAACTTGTCTCCCTCTCATCCAGAGAAGTATCTAGAAGCCCCAATATCTACCAACCAACTTCATGTGAATCTGGAGGAGAAGAACTAGAAATAGTGGAAATAATAATGTATCCATATTGACTAGTAGCTGTATTATTTTCATACCTAGAATTTCTTCCTTTCCTTTGAGTACGATAGCTTCCTTCTCGATCATCAGATGTATATCTTCATATTTTGTCATCTGACCTTCTTCTATCATTGTACTTGTTATTGTCGTAGCCTTGGTTGGATCTAGGAGTATCTCTCTTCCTCAGACAGTCTTGAGAATAGTGACCATACTTGTGGCAATTGTAGCATTCAACTTGATGACTTTCTTTTCTCAACCTTATCTTAAAATCTTTGGATTCGGGAGAATACTTTATTTGATTGGATGGTCTCCCTTTGCCTTTATTTTTCTTATCTTGAGTAACAAATGTGGAGGGATCTCCTTCACATTTTTGAATTTCCCTTATGTCAATCATCCTGATCTCTTCTTGAGTGCACTTACCAACAAGCTCATCAAATGACGGGAATACATTATTGTTACTTAGAGTAGTAATGAAGGTTTCCCAAACAGGAGGAAGATCTCGAAGAGTGACTAATACCAACTCCCTGTCAAATATATGCTCACTTGTAGCTTTCAATTGATCCCTTAAATGGGATACCCTTATGATATAGGATTGTACCGATTCTTCCTTGTTCAACTTTATTTTTTTATTTGATCCTTCAAAGAGAGGAAGTGGTTTAATTTGTTGAAATCATACATCCCAACTAGCTTGTTATACATATTCTTAGATGCCTTCAAATTACCAACATAAACAAGCAAATGATCTTGTAAACCATCAATAATAATCTTATAGCTTTGAGATCATCTTTCTTATACCTGGACTTGATAGCAGCAAGCATTCGTTGGAGGCTCGGGTACCTTTCCTTGTATATATTCCAAAACACCATTATCATTCAATATGACTTCCAACCTAATTTTCCAAGTAGAAAAGTTTGATGAATCAACAAGCTTTTCATTATCCTTGAAGTCACGATGTAGACATCTTGACTAAACCCTAATAGGATTCTTCAACTTCTTGCAAGAATGAATGCTCTTGTTCCTTGTCTCCTTTGGATTTTCTCTTCACCTTAGCTCTGATTCCATGTTAATTTTACCATTGTTTTATGTCGTTACAATCACTTTAGCCTAGTTCTTATCTTTAATTAGAAATTTTTAAAAAACAATTTAATCTTCCAATGATCAATAGCAATTGTAGATAGAATAGTAAATGTAATGAACAATAAGAGACAAATAAGAGACGTTGGGTTTGGTAAAAAAATAGGGAAAAACCCCATAAGGTGGAAAACCCATTCAAAATATTCTTCATATTATATTGTCATTAAATGTTGAACAAAGAGAGAGTACAATATTCCAGTTATTCATTCACAAAACTATCCAGATAAAATCAACCAGACAACATCCAATAAATGATCCCAACATCAATATTTATCAAAGTTAACATTCCTAGTCTTTTTTCAACTACAGTCAACTGTCAAAAGAAACCCTAGGTCTTAGCCACTTAGAGAGAGATCAAGCATGCGATTGAAACGTTTCAGTCACACAAAGAGACTTGTATATGTTCAAATACAACCAAAATTTTCTTGTACCAACCATGTAGCTACAGAAAAAAAAACCCTAATTCACACGTGTGAGCTTGGACTTTCCAATTTTAGACCTGTACGAACCAAATTTTCGTGAACCACTTCAGACCTTTGCAATCCAAACCAAAGAAGAGAATAAGAAGAAGAAGATGTTTGATGTTGATTTCTAAATGAGGGTCACTTGAATTGTATTTATAGGCTTCCAAGGGTGTCAAACTTCTCTTTAGGTTCGACTTATCATTTTGTGCACATGTGGACTTCCATATTAAAAATATATTTTTTCCTTAACCAAATTAAATTATTCCAAGGGCTAGGAGGGGTCTTTCTTGATGAGGAAGATTTTCCAAAGGAGTTAATTTGTCCCTTAGCTTCCCAATTACGAACAAAGTCCATGGAAATTCTTTCCTAGAGTTGAGTAGGTACATATAGGGCATGATATAGATGTTGTTTCATGTTGGTAGGCTTGTTGGTAAAATAAAGCATGCATCATCTTATGAACCTAGCTACATGTTCTTGCATCTTGGGCCAATGAACATACCTTTTCAAGTTGGCCATTATCTTCCCTACATTGAAGTGCCCTACATCCTTGGAGGTGTGATCCTCTCTAATAAGTTGAAATAACTCACCTTTAGGAACACCTAGTTGATCCAGCCTATAGAGTAAACAATCTTGGAGATGGGAGCAAACGTTGTTGTCATCATTATTCACATGAGTTTGACTCTACAAATGTTGAAAAACCTCCCTATATTCCTCATCCTCTAAATGTGCATCATCGGTGAATGGTTCCATGTGCATCAGAGTTCCCAAAGTTGTGATCTTTAATGTGGGCGGCCTTGAAAGCATGTCAACCAACTTGTTTGTGTTTCCCTTCTTGTACTTGATCACTAAAATAAATTGTTGTGTAAAATCAATCAACTTGAATGCATGGTCTATTTTTGCCTACTTTGGTCTTGCAAGTATTGTATTGGTTTGTGATCTGTGTGGATTATTGTCCCCTTTCCCATCAGATAATGCTTCCACTTCTTCACATCTTTCACCAAGGCATAGATCTCCTTGTCGTAGGTAGGGTATTTAATAACTTCCTCATGAAATAATTCATAATGATAGCATATAGACCTCCCTCTTTACATCAAGACTACTCCCATAACATACATACTTGCATCTATCTCTAATTTGAAGGGTTGTTGCAAGTTCAGTAATGTCAGAACTAGTTCTTGATTTATCTTCTTCTTTAGCTCCTCAAAGGCCCTCTACTAACCCTTTCCCCATTGGAAACTCTAACCACTTGTTGTTATGGCATGGAGAGACATTGCTACCACTGAAAACAAGGTTATGAATTTCCTAAAGTACCATGTTGCCCCAACAAAACTCCTAACCTCATAAACATTAGTAAGAACCAACCATTTCATGATGGCCTCCATCTTTGCAGGATCTATCTTTAGCTCCTCCACCTATCACATACCCCAGATATGCCAATGAATGTTGTGAAAAATCACACTTCTTGAGATTTTCGAGCAGTTCGTGGTGATTCTTTAATGTTTCTAACTCCTGCATCAAATGTGAGATGTGCTCCTCCCAAGTAGCATTTTTTACCAAAATATCATCCAAATAGACAATAACAAATGAATCTATAAAAGGATGTAGTACATCATTCATTGATCTCATAAACATAGTTGGTGCATTGCATAGGAAAAATGACCTAACTAACCACTCATACAAACCATCTTCCCTAGTTTTGAAGGTGGTATTCTAGGTATCTTCTTCTCTAACTTGAACCTGGTGGTATTTAGGCTTTAGTTCTAGTTTCGTTAATTATTTAGCTTGTTGTAACCAATATAGTAGATCATCTACCTTGGGTAGGGGGTTCCTTCTCTTGAGTGTTATTTTTTTTAATACCATGTAATCTATACACATACACCAATTCACATCCTTCTTTGGTGCAATTATGATCGATGACCCATTTGGCCATTGAATAATCCATCGCTCTCATGTGTTTCACGACATGTGCTTAATTGCCTCTCGAGGATCCATTAACTCTGGAGATGCGTCTATTTACTAAAACTTGCGAGTTTTGGTGTAATGGAAATTGTGATTCCAACAAGTGGTATCATAGCCAAAGGTCTTGAGTTCAAATCGTACTTGGTTCATGTTGGGTTGGGGGGGGGGGGGGGGGGGGGCTGATTGTTGGCCATTAGATAATCCAATGCTCCCCATGTGTTTCATGACATGTGCTTAACCACCTCTCAAGGATACATTAACTTAGGCGATGTGTCGGTTTACTAACACCTACAGGTTTTGGTGTGATGGAAATCGTGATGCCAACAACCCACATGGTGATGTACTCAGTTGAATGACATCCTATTCTAATAAATACTACATTTGTTTATTCACCTCACTTTATTCTATAATAGACTTCTTGTACAACCCAATCTTTGGCAAGGGGAAGTCTAGAAATAGTTAGATCTCATGCTCCACTTCCCTCTTGGGTGGTAACCCTTAAGGCTCCTAGAACACGTCCCTATATGTTTGTAGTAACTCTTCCATTTTTTGTTTATTTTTCTTAGTACACTCATCGAGTCATGTTTTTCCTCTTACTAACTCTTCTATAGAATGAATTTCTCTTCAAAATAGTAAAACATACTTCTTGTTGGAACTGATCAGTTTCTTGGCTAGGTTGGCACACACTTGTGAAATTTTCTACTTGTCTTTGTGTGCTTTAATGGTAAAAAAAATTCAATCCTTGACAAGTTGGTACTGCTTATCTCTCCACATAAATATTGCAGCTCATATGTACATGTAGGGCCTTCCAAACACCACTCCACATACATCAAGGGAGCCACATCTAGTTCCACTTCATCAGTAAAATCAACACTAATAGAAAATCTAATTTTGCATTTTCTTGTTACTTTTAACTTTGCATCCTTATTTACCCATCCCAATAGATATGGGCTTTCAATGATCATGAGCTTCCAATCCCAATTTCTTGACCAACTTTGTTGAAATGAGATTCTCCTTCAATCCTGAGTCAAAAATACCATCAATATTGATCTTATTGACTTTTATCTTGATGTGGAAGAGTTTGGCCATTTCTTTATTTTCTTGTTTTTCAGGGCTACTCAGATTCACCTCCTTTTGCACCAATGTATAAACAATCTTTTTATCCACATCTAAGTTGCTTTTGATGAACTATGGTTTTCATTGATGTGAACCCAAGTAGCAGTCAGTGGATCCCTCCCTGTAAGGACAAAAATGACAAGGAAATTTAAGGTCTTTTCGGTCAAGGTCATCTTCATGGGATTATCCTCTTCGTGTTGATTTTGACATTATATGGTACACCATGAGGATCCTCTTTAAATGCAAGATATTCTCATTCAAAGTTAAAAACCCCATCTTATTGTTCTTTTCCCCAATCTAGTTTATGATGTGGTTGTTTTCCTATGGATAAATTAATTCATGGAGGGTTTCAAATTTATGAAGAGGTTTTAAATTCAAATATATATATATATATTTTTTTAATTTTTGACCCCAAAAGGGAAAACAACCTCATTTGGGTTCCATTTTTAAAATTTGAATCATTTTTAAAAAATATTTTTTCCCTCCAATTTTAAATTTCAAACATTTATTTCCCTCCAAGTTATTCAGTTTGTTGGCCTCATATGAGCTCCTAAAAAGTTATAGAAAGGGATTCACTAGTTCTCCTCGAGCAACCAATTTCATCGCTAATCATAATTCTCTAAATTTTTCGACCCGGTGGAACTCTTGAAGACCTAACAAAAAGGAAGATTTTGTGATGGTTTTTGGTTGTAATCTCTTTATTTTTGGAACTTGGGATTTCATTGGTTCAAATCATCCTCTTTCATTTGTGGCCTTTTGTAAACTAGAAAAGGATATCACATGATTAATTTTTCACAGAGCTATCATTCGTTGGAGCACACAACTGAAATTCTAACCAATGAAGTCTGAGGGATGTCATGCTAGCTAGACTTTGTTTGATTGTTCAAGTTTGTTGTTGAAGATTCAACCCTCAGTTAGGGTATTGTTTGGAATTATTTGTAACATCTTCATATCTATTCTGTGGCACAACAAACACTATATTTTTACATAAGTTTCATCCTCATCCCTTGGGGCCTTTATTGATCACCCTCTATAGCAATAATGAAGGAAGACCATAATACATTTCAACAAGAGACAACATCAAATTGATTCTTCATGTGTGAAATTTATAAGGCATTGACAAATTTTAGTGAAAACTTAATGCTTCAATGGATATGAGCTAAAGGCTTTTGTGTCCTATACCTTGATGCAGAGATAGGAATATCCAATGATTCAAAACTTGTGTTGATCTAACATTAATTAGAAATTTTATGGAGTAACGCTCTATACCTAAATTTCCCCGCGAAGAATTTGTTCTGAAAACAAAAGTGTAAATAGAGATATGTGGCTTGTAGTTAAAGTTTGTACATTAAAAAATTGACAGTGGACCTATGAAATGATCTTTGTTATCACTAAGGGTTTATTTTGTTCAATAATCGAGTTCTCTTAGAAGATAGAAGTTAGTATAACCTATTGTAGCATCGCTTAACCACTGTCACAAGAAAAAGTGTTTTGTATAATTGGGCTTCACTATCACATAATCAGGAACAAAATAGCAAAGGTATCGTCATTGTGTTGTACATTTGAAGCATAATTGTTGACTCATTTTTCCTTAACAATAGGGTGGTCTCTTAATCATTTGTAGTATTAAGGACAAGGAGGAGTTGTTTAATATTAAAGGTTACATCAGTGTGTCCATTTAGACATAAGTTGATAGACTCTGAAATTGGATTGTAAATTGTATTGAAGGCATCCAACAATAAGGATTGGTTATTTGGACTATAGTATGTCACCGGTCAGTAGATGATGGGTCTCATTGTCATATCATTTTACAAGGGTTTCTGAGTGTTATTCTTCTGAAGATTATCAATAGTAAGGGTATGTTGTTTCATTGTTATATCTTTCAACAACAATCTATTTCATTGTAAGTGGGACATTGTCCCTAGTATGGGATCCCACAGAGGTTGGTCTATTTTATTATCAATTTAGGGTGCTTAGGTGGTGCTAGGCAAGCGGTTGAGTTCACCTTCAGGTTGTAACCTGAAAACAAACCATGATGGTAGGGTAGTGCTAGAGAAAATAGGAGCTTCCAGGACATTGAAGCATCCTTCTAGTGGGTGTTGGTAAAATAGGGTGTAGGAGAATCCTTTCAAGAGTTGGAGTTTCCTCATAAAACTTGAACACTTTCTCTAGAGTAATAGGGAGATGGGGATTCCTTTTCAGTTGGAGTTGAAGCATTGATGTACTCATAAAAATTATTATAGAAGTGTTCGGTGGTTTTTCTCCCAGAAGGGTTTCCACCTAAAAAAATGGGTGTGTGTTGTCTTTGATTCTATGCGCTATTGCTTTATGGTTTGATCTGATGATAAAAATAATTAAAGCTTTGAAAATTTATAAAGACTAATTATAATAATAAATATCGATTCACCCCCGTCTCATTATTTCCAACATAGTTCAACCTAATTGCTTGAATCAATGACTATGAGGTTTTTCTTGTTGTTGTCTTTCATTTTGTTTTTTAGGTTAAGCTTTGGGTGCAACTTCCAACACTTCTCATATGTATGGTCGTCAATGTTGTAGTGGTGACCGAGATCTTTGCACTGGTGCGTTATGGTTGTCGTCTTCTTATATTTACCCCTTTTGAACTTCTTCTTCCCCTCCTTAAAAGCCACATGTTTCTCCTTCTGCATCGATTCACATGAATTTCCCTTAATTTAGGCCTATGTTCTCTAGATATTATGCATGTACACAAGCATTGTCCACCAATCTAGGCTTTAACAACATCGCTTTATTCCACAGATTGTCGTGTAGACCCCAAAGATACTTGAAAAAGACATCTAGGTTATTTGGGGAGATACCCAGCATTATGGCCATATTTCTAAACCTTGTGGTGTACTCTTGTACACTTTGCCCCTACTTTTGTTTAAAGTAGTGCCACCTAGATCCAATGGTCCTCTACATACCCAATAAGGTAAAAATTTTACTTTGTGAGGACTTTGAAGTCCTCCCACTTAGTCACTAAAGGATCTCCCTCCAACCTCAAGGTCTTTATGTGGCTTCCCCAACAGGTCAAGGCATGGCCCTCTACTTTCAGCTACATAAATGAAATATTTTGTTCCTCATCTATATGATGAACATTGAAATACACTTCTAGTTGCTGCAACGGTGATTTAGTTTCAAAGTTTCAATATCATCTTGACACGAATTTATATCGACCTTTGCTTCCATTTTAAACAGAGACTATGAATGATTCACGACACTCGAACTAGGTTTATCTTTTTCAAGTCCTTTCTTGGGCTTGTTTTCTATTTATTCACAATCCTCTTATAGTTATTTTAAATGGAACCCCCATCTTCTCTAAGTAGTTTGATCTTATTGTTTAGGGCAAAAACAAGGAGATTCAAATTATGGCTTATATTTGCAACTTGTGCTTCCAACCGCGAAAACCTTTCCTCTTTAGGAACATTAGGGTTATTTACAAATGTGTCGGCCATAATTAGGGCTTTATGACTTTTAGCTCAGCTGATCTAATTCCCCTAAAAATCTCCACAATATACCCAAAGAAACCTATTATGATACCAATATGATACGTAAACTGCTATGGATATACCACTAGACAGTTGGTCACAACAAATTTGATAAAATTATATTCAAAATTCCAAAATCTACAACTTTATGGTTTTATTTATCTTTTAAATTCTAGATTTGTGGATTATTATCAATTGCACATGCATGAAAACTAAAATTATGCAGAAAATCGGGAGAAACAAAATAAAAACTCATGAACATATTTGCCACAAGATATGACATGGGAAACCCTTTCAAGAGAAAATCCCAGTAGGAAGGTGACTCCACTTTGCTCTCTTTCTTTTAATACAAAATGGTTACGAGTACAAAGAATTATGGTATGTGCTTTGTCACTGGGCTACTACAGTGCACAAATTCTCTCTTTATGCTCTATTTCCTATCCCCCTTGGCTATTTTTCTCATCTATGGAATAAATGCACTCTAAAAGAATGGAACCCCTTTTTCCTCCCAGAGGCCTAGTTATAACATAACTGATGGCCTACTAGTGGTGAAGTTTGAATACCTCAACTCTTAACCAGAGTTACAATAAACTCTTCTAGATTATCTTTCATCATTATCATGTGGTTAGTCCCTTTTTCATGAATAATGGGGGAGGGGGGTGTGGCATACTGTCGAATTATGGTGGTGAAAACAGGAAGGTCAACCTCCAAGTGGCATAACTTTTGCATACAAATTCTGATTGACGCAATTCTTGCGTCGTTGGAAAGGACTTCGTGTAAAATATGAATGAAATTTGAGTCACTAAAGTGGAAAAGTTTTGCACTCAATTTTTTTTTTTTTGCATGCCTCAAAAAGCTCCCAGAATGTCTTAGACCTCAATTTTTCAAACTAGATTTTGTCGGTCAAAATGGTCGTATGAATTGATTCCTTCACTTTTTCCACTCTAAAAGCATTGAATGGATGAAAATCAATATAAATATATAGCCCATATCATGCATGCAATCCCTAAAATGCATGCCATCATAGAAGATCTTTTGAATTTTATCTAGGACTTACAATTTCATCCCGAGTTTCTCAAAAGAAAAATTTATGGGAAAAACAATGAATTTGGAGCGCATGCAAGTAGCACACTTAGACGCAAACACTCACTAGAAAAATTTTGGAGTAAAAAAGGGCCTCAAAACACAAAATGTTTTATCAACATCAACTTTAAAAGAACCAGTAAGATTCAAAATGTCGATACCAACCATAAGGGTAAATAACTTTGGAGGAAAAAGAAGAAATCTACATTTTTAATCATATTTTCAAATTATTTTGTATAATACTACTCAAAATTCAAGTTGAGGAACACAATGGATATGAAATTAAATGCCAACCATTAAGTACCCACCCTTCATACTTTTAATAAACCCATAGTAAGATAAACTTAAACATGAAAAAAATACAACATTTTTCTTTTATGTATTTCAAGTTTATCTCATTCCAAGAATATGAAAAGTATGTAGAGTGGGTCCTCAGACATGGAATTAATCATGCATCCAATTAGTGTCCACAAATTTTGGTATCTAATATTTCAGACCTCACGGGTTGAAAAATAAACTCTATTACAGATTCATGCAATCGCTACTTAGATTTGAACCAAAAGATATTCACGTGTATTGCTGCTTACGTCAAAAAAACTAATACAGACGCCTATTTTATGTGACCCAAAATTACTAATAAAAAAGAGCATTTTAAAAACATTACCTAGTTGGCTCCAGCTAATCAACAAATAAATGCAGTAGTCTATAAAGCGACTTTTTGAAAGCCTTTCCGGCGGATTTCTCCAGTCAAAATCCGGCAGCAATTTATTGGAATCCCAAGTTTAATAGCTAGTTTCTGCACAATCAATGGCTCCCAGGGGTTTTTCAGGGCGCTGAATCCAAATATGCAGTTAAAAAACCATTCTAACTGGTTAAAAATCAAGATTTAACCTCATTTTTTCCGCCGGATTCCGTCACCGAAATCTCAAAAAGTCTCATTATAAACAACTCCCAAATAAATTACCAACACCAGAGTTAGAATGCACTCCAACCATCAGATGTGCATCTCGGTGTCTGTCCTCCCACCGAAAGGCCTGAATGGATGAGTATGATCGAATGAGGTAAAGCCTCTGTTGTGCCCAGCATCTCTGAAACTGCATTAGACCTGGAAAAAGCATCATACGAAGAATATAACCCACTGTCACGTACACTGAAAGAATTAAATTTTGGAAAACTGTGGAAGTGTGAGTTATGATCATCCATGGACCCTGCATTGGAAAATTTTCCATGTGAGTCAGTATTGACTAAAGTAGTACTTAGTATTGAGTTATTATCTGAGAATGAAAACAATGACTTCTTCCGTGTCATAATTCTCATTGTCACCCTCTTCAGTATCTCCTAAAGTACCGAAGCTAGAAGGAATCTACAAAGTCAAATTTTGGATCGTCCATCTACCTTTCACGACCCCCGCCAAAAGTAACTGTTGAGCTACTTATATCTGAAGAATTCTGCATGATTAAATTGGAAACAAATTATGAATAAAACACAAAATCAAAGAAGTCACCCAATTTGGCATGTTTTAGTAAAATAAGAAGAGTATTTTTAAGAGTAATATGACAGAGAATAGCCACTTGAGACTCGTACCTTATTAGTGTCAACAACACTTTTTTCATTGCCCCAAAACGAGTCGTTTTTATCAACAAATGCAGCCTCCCACGAGCCTCCATCACCAGTGATCATTGCTGCATTCAATGCATTATCAGCGAACCACTCAGATAAGTATATGCTAATTTTTCAAAATGACGTTACCAAAAAAACGCAAACTCAGTACTACACAAAGAACTAGGTTAATGACATTATGCAATACAGATGACATTACAAAATTGCGAAATGAATTTCCCTATGAGATGTAAAACTTGTTAGAACGATCAGACACTAAAACCCAATCACACAAAAATTGCTTGATTACATTCTTCACATGGATACCACCGATGATTTCCTTGAAACATGCAGTTTGTAAAACATATGAAACAGAATACGCTAAAAGCATAATACATTATGTTGACTTTTGTAGCATCGGGAGGTATTCCCACATGCAAAATTGGCCTCCTAAATCCAGCCAAGAAAACATTAAATATAAAAAATAATTATTATTATTTTTGGTCTTCCTGTAAGTCCCAAAATTCAAGTCAACCTTATTGGAAAATCAATATGCTTGTAGATTAGGGTTGATTCGTCTTATTTGATAATTATTTGTGATTATTTGGTGGATTTTATTACTTTACTCCGTCTTCTTCAAGAAATTACCAAAACATAAAATGCATGAAGACCACAAGAAACAAAGCACACAAGATGTAAGCTCCAAGCCAAGGCAAAACCCCACAAGGGGGAAAACCCAAACAACTTCACAACTTCTCTTCTTATATAATGAGATGAAAGTAAGACATCAAAGACCCAAGACCATTACCTCCACAAGGAAACAAATCAGCCCTCCTTCAGATACTCCAACAAAACCAAGCCAACAAAACCAAGTCAACAAGAAACACAACTGGTCAATTCTCTTCAAGGTAGAAATTTTGGACCTGCAACTTTGCAAAGTTTCCCTAGCATCTTCGTAGAACATAGTTACCACAACACCTTTGCAGAAACAAAATTTCGGCCTGTAACTGCAGAGTAACCCCAACAACTTCGCACTTGTGGACAAAGACAAGAAAAAATTCAAATTATTCTTCTTTCTTTCAATTTCTCTCTCTTTTGGCCTTCACACTTCTTCTTCTTCTCTTTTCAGAGGTCAAACTTGCGAGTTAGAGTGAGAAAATGAGGACGAAGTCTCTTCCTTTTATAGCCATCGAGGAGGTCAAATAGGGCCTCTTCAAGGCCAACTTGACAAGGCAGGGCTGGTTGGGTCTTGTTGGGAAAAAGGACCTTTTTTTACAGCTCAAAAAATAACATTTTCTTTTGTTACAAATTGTCCAAATTAGACTTTCACACATGACAATTTCTTCTTGACTCAAATATATCCTAGAAGCATTGAGAACATGCTTTGACTAGAAAAATAATAATTTTTTTTTTTTTTCTTTTTCATGAAATATATTTTGATACAAGTACAAATATAATTATGAAGACCAAACCTAGTTACAATTTTCAACATGTCAACTCCCACCTTGTGAATGGGTGTGACCCTTGGTCAAAACCCATCTAGTTTGAACACTATAAATAAACCATTCGACCTCCTCAATTCATCATCATCAATTCAGATCTTAAGAGAAATTAGACATTTGTTCACACATGTGAAAACATAGAATACTGAGGTTTGACTAGCGAATTCCAAGCAGAAGTTTGACTCATTGGACTAAAGGATCTTTTTGGACTGTTTTTGACCTGTATTGACCAAGATATATCTGAGCATTTTACCAAAATTTTGGGCAGATTTTTGGACATTGACCAAGTTGTTCGACCAGCATTGATTGTAGGTTGACTGAGGCACTTTTTCCAAATTTTCTAAGATAGCATTAGAGGCCAAAAAATTGGCTTGTTGACCAGATTTGACTAAGATAAATGGAAGTCAGATATTCTCTCCTTTGACCAGGTTTGACTGGTATTTGGGATTGGAAATTGCCACAGTTTTCTAGATAATTTATATTGTAAACTTTTCTTAATCTTGAATTCTCTATAGAAGAAAAGTTAGTTGGGTTTTTCCAAGGTTGGGTTTTCCCAAGGTAATCTTGTGTCGCTTTATATGTATGGTTGTCTCTTTATGATCCTATGGTTACTACTACATTATAGTTGAGATTTTCTATGTATAATTGGTTAATGATATAAGTGACATAAGACAACTTGAGAATGGAAATCATTGGAATTAATTATCAAGACTAGGAAATCAGTTTTTATTATAAGAAAAATCAACACATTCAAAATCGAATAAGGAACATATATATTTGAACAGGTGTTAAAATTGGAAATTAGGGTCAAATTCCACTTTAGATAGCTCATTTGATGTAGATGATGATTGCATTAAATTCCTCTTTTCGAGAGGACCAAAATTGATATGAAGTCTAATGGATGTCTCACTTCATCATCAACGACTTGCATAAATACAAGTGACCTCTCACCTCATTTGGCATCATCATCACTCACACATTCTTCTTTCTCCTCTCATTGGTTCATACAACTATTGCGCACTCTCTCTCTCTCACACACATGTGGCAAGAAGGTTGAATTTCTGGACGTAATTGCAGGGCTGAAAATTTCAAACTTTTCAGCAGTTTGACCAGTGTTGACATTGACTCTCTAGGAAATGGCATCCTTTCACTTCAATTTTCAAGGTGAATTTATTTCTCATCAAACCACATTTTTGGGCACAAAAGGAAAAAGGAGGAGTTTGACCTACATTGACCGCAAGCCTGTTTGACAATAGAGTTGACTTCAAGTTGACTAAATTTGACCACTGATTTGTTGATTTTTTGGGCTGAATTTGATCAGCTACGTAGGCTAAATTTGACTGGGTTTTACTGAGCTCCAAGTGAACTGTTTGTTGTTGCATTGGCCACCGTTGACTTCTTGGTTAGGGTTGTTTTGATTGTTGTTGACTGAGTAGCAATATTTCATATTTTACAGGGTTGTTTTGGACAATGATTTGGCAAGTCAATTTTGAATTTCACTTCTTATTATTGAACTCTCTCTCTCTCTTTGCTGAACATTTCATATAAAATAATAACAAGAATTGATCAAAGGGTTTTCCCCACATTGGGGTTTTTCCTTGGCATCCGCCAAATCTGGTGTCCTCTTGTTTTGGCTTGTCTTTTGCATTTTTATTTTATGTTTTATCTACAGTTATTATTTGTAATGAACAAGGTTCGTATACCCAAAAGTGTTGTCGAATGTAACTAGGTTCAGTCTTCATAATGACATGTAATCATGACTGATGTAAATGATGTAATAAAGAGAACAAAAATGATTTTTGTATGCCTTGCTGCATGTGTTTCATGAGCAAGAGGTTTATTTATTTATTAGTGGCTCCCATTGAGAGCCATAAGATTTATTATTAAAAGATTCAAAGCCATAAAAGCTCTTCTTGAGCATATATGAAATGTACATGAGTCAACCTAGTGTCTAGATCAACCCTCCAAGACAAGCACAATCCTCTTGAAGAAGTCAGCCAACAAAGTTATGTAAAAGCAGTCATGTTGGCTCAAAAAAGAGACAAAACAATTCACTTGGTCAAGTTGGTTGATTATGGTGCCTAACCACTATAAATAGCGATGTAATTTCAATGTTACAGGAGGAGAAAATTTTGAACAGCTCTGCAACTTTGGTCAAGTATAGTGGTACAGTCTTTTCAGGTCAACTCAATGGTTCAAAATCTTGGATAAGTACAATATCTCTATGTTTTAGGATAATCTTCATGATCACAGTCTTGGTATACTAGGACAGTGTTGGCACATCTATCATGATAAGGATCCTCATGCAAGAAACTCTCAACTATACACACCCAACATCATTCTTAGATAGGGTCTCAGTCTCAACATGATGGTAACTTCATTGTCATGCACTCTCAATATTCCAAAACATAGTCATAATCTCAGCATAGTGATAACTATGGAGCAACTCTCACATGTGTATACATACATATCTCAATATAAACCTCACTAACATGGTGATGATCTTAGTGAGAGTGCAGTAATGATCTAAGTGAAGATGGAGTATGGTGCAGCAGGCATGTTCTCATTATTATTATTAAAATCTCAGTGAAGGTGCATGAATGAAGACCTCGTTGAAGCAACAATGTTGATGATGATCTCAGCAATGACAAAGAAGAGGATTGGTGTCTTGGTCTTGGAGTGGCCTCATAGGTCAAGGGTCATGGTATTGGTATTTGTCAATTGGAATCTCTATAAGAATAATTTTGTGCGGGTTTTCCTCTCAAAGAGTGAGAGGTTTTGGCCCCGACAGAAAGCCAACATCTTGTGTTCTTGTCTCTTGTATTTTCGATAACTGTTTCATGAAGTAAGAAATGCACATACTAATGATAAGATTGCAAAATATCTCACAAATAGTTATCATGCTAACAAGAATCACATTAAATCTAATTTCCCTAGATTCTTCAATATGGTATCAGAGCTAAGGTGCTGAAGTCAAAGGAAGGGTAGCAAAAAGAGACATACAGGGATCAGTCTTCAAGAAGGGCATCAAAGCAAGTGTAAGGGTTTTGCCAAGATTGAAGGATCAAGTTTACAACAACAATAACTTGTGTCTCCACATCACCATCACCAAAAGACCTCCAAGACTCTCATAAAGATGTCTACAAAGCAAGGTAACTCAAAGGACCTCAAAAAGAAGATCACTTCATCTTGGAGAAGGTCGAAATCCTAGAAGAAATCCTGATTTACACTACAAAAGAAGGAAAAATATATTGAAGGCAATAAGGCATGATCATCTTCAAGAAAGAATCATCTCCTTTCCCTCAAAGAAGATCACCCGAAGAAGTAACAAATCATCCTCATCAAAAGGAGTAACCTTTTATATTGAGGAAAGGCTTTCTCATTTGAAAGAAGATCATTCAAGAGGAATATCTAATGCATCTACCACTTCCAACATGATCAAGATGAAGATTTCATCTTCACATCTTGTTAGGGTTATATAATTTTTATAGGATTGCTTGATTATAGTTGATCATTATTATGTTTGAGATGTTGTAAATAATATTTCATCCTGTAAATTATTTCCAAAGCGACACCAAGTATTCGGATTGGAGGATATTTTTTGCATGACAATGTTTGGATCAGATCAGACTCCAAGTGTTTTCATCAAAACTTTCTCAAAATTAGCTTTCCAACAATATATCTTGCGCCCAAAACTAACTCCCAGATTGAAAGATAGGCCAGAATGAAGTTTGGACTTCAAAATCAGATAAAGGCACGGGAACTATTTCTGCTACAGTTTTAAATTATATTCACATCTCTCCTTTGTTAAAAATATTTTCCCCATTATGGATATGCAATATGATTTTTAACTCTAGCCGGGACCCACATAACCATCACCCCATTTTGCAGATGTATTGCAATATCCCTTCATTTGTTATAAACCCCAACTCGAGCCACATTTCCATGTTTTATTATAAACTCTAGCCTTATCCAAAAAATCCATTTGATATATAAACTCTAGCTGTATTTCCATTCTTTGATAATAGTCCCATTGTAGCCTAACCCATTATTTCAATTTCCAAACCTTATTCGCATTCTTATTCCGTTTTAACTCTAGTCGTTCCCCATATCATTGAACGTAACACAAACCCATTTATAATGCATTACATTGTAATGTATTACAACATAATATTTACAATCGACCCTGACCCACCAGCCACGAGTTATCGCATATCACACCATCCCGCAAAGTCCCACTCGCTAATATCGCAAAAATCCTCCCCATTCGTCACTTGTGATAACACTCCCGCTATCGATTGCGATGAATTCCTTTCCGATAGTGATATTGCAATCGATGAATTGCACCAACTTTAAGCCCCTCGCCTACAAGGTCTTCCTCCCACTTGCAATTGTGATACAATACAAGCCCCCCCTTCCAGAATCGTTGAGATTATTAATTGGATTTTGAAAGCTTCGAGTCCGGGTTTGTAGTTAAGTCCCATTGGATGTAGTATATTATATGGTGAATTTAAAAGGTTTTCAAGTTCGGCTATATAGAAAATCACATATATATAAACAGAGCCTCTCCCATTGCGATTGTGATGTGGAAAGCCCCACTTAGATGTGATATGTTATAGAATGGATTTAAAGGATTTTCTTTCAGCTCTTCTCCCTTGGAAAAGCAGTGCAAAATGTATTGTATAAGCCCGGACCCTACTACGATTGCGATAATAAAAAGGGTCACGTGTTTATAAAATCTCCTTATCTCAACTGCCCAGATCAAACCTGCCTAAATCAACGGAAAAGGAAAACTTTGGACCCCCTTGAGCTCCATTTCAAATTATTCAGGGGCTGGGGGGGCAGGGGGTCTAAAATCAAAGCTACATGTCATCATCTCCATATTTCGGACCCCTCCCCCTCATACATCACTGATACATCACTGTAGCACCCCCCCCCCGAAAAGCAGATTCCTTTGATTTTCAAACCCGGATCCACCTCCACTTCATCTCCGAACCTCCAGTCTTAGCTGCCTGGCCCCTCCCAACATCCATTTATAGTCTGAAAGAATCGGTGCCCCTAGCTCACTTTTAATAGGAAAAACAACAGCGAAAGAACAAAGAAAGACATCATGTTTTCAACGCAATAGTCATCAAATAGAACGTAGTGGAAATAGTGGGATAGCAAGATACATCTTCTAGTAAGAAAAACATAATCACTCATTTAAAGGCTTAGTCACTACCAGAACGCTCAGAAACAACATCAACACTCATCCGACTTCTATTATTTTGAACAATTTAGTCTATTTTTATACTTTTGTAATAAATTCTTGAATTATGTTTCAAGATATATTTATAGTATTCGCAAAAAATATTGATATTTTAAATCGATATATTTTGTAATAAATTTGTATAAATACTTCATCTTCAGAAGTATCAAGGGTTGGTTTTCATACAAAAGAACATTATTGTACATTGTTGAAGCATTAGCAGATTTACCAGTAATACAGAAGGATCTTTCACAGGATTCTTGTGTCAAGTTGTTGCTGAAGTGCCTCTATCATTCTATGTCTTTATATTTATCTATTTATCACACATATTTGTTTCTTAATATTAATTATTCAATAGATGATTAAAGCACAGAATTTGTTTAAAGCTACACTCTGCTCCCAACTTTGAATGATTTCCATGTTTTCTATTGAACTTTAAATATAGAAGTTAGGTAACAATGCTCTATATCTAAAGTGAATCTTAATCCGTTCTTCCTTCCCCATCCCATAAATTAAAAGAATCTAATCAGTTTACCTACCCTTCCCTGTGAGATCTATATGTAAACATTGAAATCGATCCGTACTTATGAAACACAGTCCATAGCCCAATGCTAATCTAGTTATCAACCAACCATTCAAATACAAATCAAACCTTAAACTTCATAACTAGCCTAATATTTAATACAACAAAGTTAAATATTACAGAGAGATCCCTCTCTGAAGATGGAAGGGCTAGATCCCATCTTCAAAATTAGGTTTGTGGTTACCTTTGCGATTTTCTTCTAAAACCTCAAAAAATTACATAGTGCTAACATTCTGGAAACCATACTGGGGAACTGAACATTTCAGATTCCTAAGAAAAGCATATAAAGTTCCAAATCTGATTATTGATGGTGGACAATGATCAAACACAAGAAGGTTGTATCATTCACCTAGCGACTCCACGTTCAAAGTATCCAGAGCTTTAAAGTTTTTAGGGTGACTTCGTTGTCAAATAATCCAAATTCAACGGCTTCACAAACCAAGTTCCAAGAAACTTCAAATCAGATTCCAAGAAGGACATGCCTTTTCAACACAAGGATGGGAAGACAACATGTGAAAGTCAAGTATTTAGACCTGAATTTACTTCAGGATATAGTATTATGTTTTTTCAATCACCTTCTGTCTTTCCCTCAAAGTATCTTAAATATTTTCTTTGGTCTATTAAATTCAAATCAAGATAATGAATCTGTACATGAGCCCCTTTTTACGAATGTATATCCTTCCCTTGAAGCTGCAAATGCATCTCATCGTATGTTAGGAAACCAGCTCACAAAAATATTCTTCGAATGCATTACAAGATATGGTCAGATTCATTTCTTCTTTCTTGATGTGATCTTTCACTTCTTGAAACTTTTTCTTCTTGATGTTTCCTTCTGTCTTGAGAGTTTGAGGAGCAGTAATTCTTGCCAATGCTTTACAAGATATGGTCAGATTCATTTCTTCTTTCTTCGGGGTTGGTTCCTGGTGTATATCCTCTTCTTTTGATGTTTCTTGATCCTTTTCTTCCTCCTCTTCATAATCTATGTAAAATAATTTCTTATCACACTTATGACCTTTAGTGTAATTTTTATCACAATTGTAACAAAGCCCTTTTGCTCTTTTTTCTTCCATTTGTTGTGGTGTTTCTCTAAAGAAGGTGTTGCTCTTTGTATCCTCATAATGTGCTATCATTTCCTCTGTGAAAATTGACCATGTAACAAGTTTTTTACGAGAACAAAGCCCTTTATACCATAAAAATTAATCTGGTTCTAAATATGAAGATGCAATACATATCTTTTGTAACACAACTGTAGTATCCAATTTACGGATCCTTGCCATCAAACTTCCTCATCTCGATTTTTCTTGATTTTAGGAGCTCGATCTTGAAACGATTGTAACTCTATAATTCAGATATTCAAGTTCTGAAATTTCGTCCTGTAGTAGCCCTCTGAGTCCTCTTTCTAACACTAAAAGTCTAATCAAGATTGGATTTTGTAAGGAAGCGTTATGTCAAATCTCCCACGATGACCTAATTATAGACTAGTTCAGTAGAGAGAACTTGTACGAATTGCCACGTGTCACTGTTTCAATATTAGGACCTGAAACCGATACACAGAAAACTACAGTCCATCCTATTTCTGCAACTTCTTATGAAATTTCAATTTGATGCTCAAAGAGAATGTTATGATGAGTTTCCCAAGGTCACCTATTTGGAATGTAATTTGGGGATCTACAAAAGCCCTAACTTCCTCAGACTATATATCCGAAACTATAGCGAGACAGGATCTAAAATTCGGACGCGAGGTTCAGACCTCTCAAATGGGGTTTTTTTAGCTTCTGAAACTTTGTAGCAAAAAAGTTATAGCGAAAATGCCATGATGACCTGTTTGGAGCAGCGAAACCCTAGAATCCACAACTCTGATACCAAATGTTATGAAACCAGCTCACAAAAAGATAGAAAAGATAGACCAACGCCTTAGAATTAAGCATCTTTGAGGGGGGAACCTCCTTTACATTACACAAATGAACAATTCTTGGATGATACAAATGACAAGGCCTCCTTTCTATATATAGGAGTTTAAGGGGTCATAATATAATCAGAGCCAACATAACAATAATAATGTAAGGGTACAATAATAACAATATTAGGCTTCTATGGGGCACAATAATAACAATATAAAAAGGGGGTTGTAGTAATAAGAATAAGGGGTTACCCTAGTAGTATAGGGACCTAACATCTTAATATTGGTTGTCTCAAACAAGATCCAAACAACAGACATAGTCCATCTAGTATAAATTCATCTCATATCTTAGTTATGACCACTAACCAGTATGCATCATTAAGTCTGCCATTCCCTTTGCATGAGCTACCAAAGAACTATGATTAGAGGCTACCACAATTTGATGGTACAGGTGATATCACCGCAAGGAAACATGTAGAAAAAATCATTGATTTCATTGACTTGGAGGAAGTTGAACATGAAGATGTCAAATTGAGGTTGTTTTCTCAAATCCTTTTAGGAAAAGCTAGGAAATGGCATAGAATTTTGATAGCCAGAAGCATTCATCATTTCCAACAGTTTAAAGAATTCTCCTTAATAGATGGGAGGTTAAAACAAACCCTTTTCAGATTATGGATGAGTATTGGAATCTAAAAAGGCAGCCCAATGAGACAGTCCTGTTGGACACCTAATCCTCAATGGGTTAGTGTGGAAGCCGAATGGACAAAAGGATTCCAAGAGACGTTGGGATGTGAAACCCAACGGTCACATATTGTACTATAAATGTATATCTATTGTTAATAAAAATTTTACTCTCATGATTTATCATTCATATTGTTCTTGTTGCCCATGTGTGTTCAACATGGTATCGGAGCAGGCATATTCCTGCCCTGCATAATTAATTTGAGCCATTTGTTTTATGGCCTTTATGTGCAGTTTATTTCTGTCATGAAATTCATGAATATTTCTTTAGCTCAATTTTAGCTGCAACCTGATTATAACGCTGCTGGTATCTGCTCTCCATAGAATTATGCCTGCCATACATGCGTTCTATCTGCCACACCTGCGCTTCCCTGACATATTCTATTTATGATTCTTGCGCCCTGTTCATTTGAATTCGCTCAGACTCCATAAACGTTTCATATTCTTTGAACGTTGTCCATCAATTACATTCGAATTCTGTCTGCCATATTCCCTTGAAACTGCTGTTGCGACTGTTGTGGCTTTTGAATCAGGTATCCAGAGCCCTGGGCAAGCCGATTATGGAGCATTGCCTCGACAAAACAAAAAAAAAAAATCTTTGATTCTGTAAGAAGGTCCGGCACCTGCACTTTAGTGAGGCTAGGAGAACCACCGTCTTTTTCAAATCAAACTCTAGGGAGAACCGCAGCTTCTTCCCTTCTATTTCGTTGTCACCGCTGCTCCATAACCAGTTTCTCTCATAAGAGACCCGCTGTGCTTTCTCTCACACCCGGGAGAGCCGTTGTCGCGGCCCCTTCACCATCAATGGCCAGCTAAATGTGACCTCAAACAGTCAATACTCTTCGGCCTCTCCATTATAGCTTGTTGCCTGTGCTGTCCAGTGTGTAAAAGGTTCTTCCTGAGTTCGAATAGCCCGTTCTTGCCTGGCAAGATCCTCCTCCTTCTTGAAAAACGCCTGGCAGGGATGTTGTCCCTATATTTGTCGTTTCAAATTCCTGAGACAGTGGTAACGCATTGGAAAACTCACGTTTCCGCTCAGCTCTTTACGTATGTGTGAATTCTCAACATTGAGATATCCAATTCCAATCATCTCTCTCCTATTGCATTGGTGTTTAATCAAGAGAGCTAACAATTAAGTCACGAAAGGGGGAATTGGGCCTTAAATATATGCCGAGCTTGGAGATTAGTAGATACTTTTGTTGAAAAAAGAGTGTAACTGTGTGAAAGTGTTTTCTCTTCATGTTGGACTACGCATCGTGAGCCATTACTTTGAAGTGCACTCCCCGTCTTGATGGAGTAGTGTATTTATGTATGTGACCTATTTGCAGCCCATTAAAACTCTTATACAGATGCAATGTTTCTCAACTACTAGGCTGCTTCCAGTGTGTCGTCGGCCTTCCTGGTAAGAATTGGATGCTCTCTTTTCTTAAAGCGGATGGATATATTTGTTGAATGTGAACAACATTGACATTTTATATTGAAGCTATATACAAGCCTTGTGCTATCGTGGCACCTTAGTCAAGTTTTGGCATTTTTTTTGAAGCGATTATGAGTGGGTCCTTTATTGGTTTGATATCAAACTACGTGAGCATTATAGCGTACAGAATAAGATGATCATTATATCTTCCAAGAGGAAAGGCTATTGATGTTGATGGAACATCGTTGTAAGTGAGATTTTTTAAACAATATCTTCCTTTAACCTTGGAACGTCGTTGTAAGTGAGAATTTCTAGATTGAGGCCTAAACTCCTCTGACATGAGCATTCATTCTGCGTATTCCATTCTGCAACGTTGGAGCATTGTATTCCACGTGTTAAATTTAATGCGAGGAGAAACATATTGCATCGATTACTAAGTGTTACAATTTGAGTTTAAATCACAGTGAAACGTGTGGCTCATTCTGGCAAGTGCAGTTTTGGCAAGCCACGGTGAAGTGCGGTGAAAGAAATATGGCTAAATGTAGTGAAATAGCCTGATGACATTGGCGTGATTTTTCTATCGATTTTTCCTCAAAGATACTGTAAAGTGCTTGCATGAGAGATAAGAAGTGTGACGAAGCTGCAACTATTGCTTTTGTTAGTGCACTTGTGCTCCTAGAAAACCTGGTATCTGCAAAACAATTACGATAAGGAAGCCCGAGGTAGCGCAAAGAAACACTACCTCTACAAGCATGGTAAAATATTTAAATGTGTTAATTCTGCTTTGCGTTGAAGGCTAAACACCAGAACATAATGTCACATTGGAACGATGAGCACTAAAACATTGGAGCGAATGAAGAAATGTGTGCATCACCGTGTCAGTGGCATGCTTGGAAATTGATTGCGTACATCCAGGTCAAAGACAACCTTTTATGATTGAAGAAGCTATATCTGAATTTTGAATTACATATCACAGGGTGTATGATCAGACAATAAGGGATGCATTATTTGTTACATTACTTGAGGATTGAGTTGTGTTTTCAGACTTAATTGTGCTCTGAAATCTCAAGGTGTCAAGGGCAAGAGGCATCCTTACTGTTGTAGTAGATGCAAGTTCTTCTGGTTTGTTGATCATAAAGATCCTCCTTTTGACTTAGTTGTAAGCTTTTTTTGACATCAAGCTCACCAGTTTTATTTCCAACAATTCTCTTTGCTACCAGTGGTTTTTAACTGTACTTGCAATCGCTGGAGGTGGAAGACCTACTTCAGCTTTAGAAGGAACTGCTTGAGAGACATTGCTGCAATTTTTTGATACTCTATAAGACTTATATTCAAGAGACAGTTTTGATGAGCTAACGAAATTGGGTACCAGAACTTCGTCTATTGTAGATGCTATTACTGAGATTATATGACTATATCAGGTGTTGAGATATAAAAGTTTTCAATAAGAACCAATCTGCATTATCTAGTTTGTTGACTCCTTGCAAAATTTGAGAAACAAAGAATTATAGTGTTGAATGAATACTTAAGTTGCTTTCTGGTATGCTTCAAGACTTTCTTGGCCTACTGTAAAGCAATTCAAGTTGATCCAGTTTTAGCATCTTCGAATTCTACCTGTTGCTTCTTGTTGCACACTGATCATTTGCTGCACATTTATAAGGATATTGTTGTGTACTGTGAGTGGGTATTACTTTTCTACATTAAGTAGTAGTTCTGATCAGTTTTTAAGGCATAAATGGCCAAAATCAGTGAAGTATTAGAGGTCATGAAAACTCTTATACAATCTACTATTAATGACACATTACAAATCAGCAAAGGATCTCTCTCAGAAATTCAGACATGTCTACAAAATGCATAGGAAAAGATTGATTTTTTGCAGCTTGAATCTCAACTATAGCAAGAAGAATTAAAACAGAGGAGACATTATGAACATATTTCTGTTTAGAACATTGAGACTGCAACCCATCAACAGCAAGTCAATAATTTTACAGTTCATCCAGATAAAGCAGTAAGGTTACATGCAGATGCAGAGGTTCAGCTTGCACTTCCCAAGCCCATCATCGGACCTTGGGAATAGCTTGTCCACAACAAGCACAAAACCGGTCTTGGATATGACAAGGACTTGTCCTTTCATATTCCAGACTACTCAAAACCCATTCAGTTTCAGAGTGTTGGATTCATTTATGACAGATCACCTGCTCCTCACGACATTTCAGCTTCAGCTGTTCCAAACTCTGCTCCTCTTCCACAGAAACAACAACAACAGATCATCAAATGCCAACACTGTGATCGAGTTGGCCATATGAAGGATCATTATTTTGATCTTCATCCATGTAAGCATTGTCATAAAACCAGTCATTCTTCAAACATATGCTTCAAAAACAAATGTCCTGCAAGAACAAAGATTCATCTAGGATGGATCGCTTCTTGGCAATGGGTATCAACAGCTAAGAAGATATTCCTAACACATGTCAGAACTTGTTGCAGAATATTGAACAGTCTTGCAGTTGAGTTTTCTCCATCCTCTCACCTTGTATCTGATAGGGGGGGAAATGATGGCCATCTACAAGCTTCAAAGCCACATCAAGTGAGCCTCAGCCACAACCTGCCACACCAGTTTCAAAGTTGTAGCCAGAGACAAAGATGCCCGTGAACATGCCTTCAGTGGGCAATCTGGGACACTTCCTCTAGCAGAAGACTTTAGCTTCTTGCTAGTTTTGGAAGAGTTCTGGGAACAAAATTGAGAACACTTCACTAGCAGAAGACTCCAACTTCTTGCCAATTTTGGAAGAGTTCCAGGAATTTCATTAAGCATTCCGGAGTTGTTGGTCATCCTTAAACCATCACAGGTTGAGACTTCCCTTTTCAGGTTGAAGTTTTACCTTTTATGTGGGGTGAGACCTCCCTTTTATGGTTGAAGGTTTCCCTCTTTAAAACAATAGGATCAATTCCTCTAGCAGAAGACTCCAGCTTCTTGCCAGTTTTGGAAGAGTTCCGGGAACTGCACTAAGCGTTCCAGTGTTGGTGGCCATCCTTAAACCACCGCCCTTTATACCAACATTTCAGAGAGCACATTCAGCCTAGCGCTGCCATGCATTTTTGCACATTTTGTATTACAGCTCTCTTCTTGGACTCATACATAACCCTTCGGATTAAGGGGGGGAATGTTGGACACCTAATCCTAAATGGGTTAGTGTGGAAGCCAAATGGACAAAAGGAGTCCAAGAGACCTTGGGATGTGAAACCCAACGGTCACATATTGTACTATAAATGTATATCTCTTGTTAATAAAAATTGTACTCTCATGATTTATCATTCATATTGTTCTTGTTGCCCATGTGTGTTTAACAAGTCCAATATTTATAAACCATATTCAATAGTGTTTTTGATTCCATACCCACTGATATAAAGCCTCCACCAAGAATAGCTATGCTTCATTATTCAGATGGTTTTCATTTTGATATTTCCTATTATCTCAGAGAAAGAAACACTTCCATTTTGAAGGGCATGCAAAAAAATGTGATTGATGTGGAAATGAACCTATTGATTAAAAGACCTAGAATGGAAGCTGAAAGAAGGAAAGTGATTAAAGAGGATTTTCCCCCTTTATTAAACCTTAAGTTAGAGACATTAATTAAAACCATGGAAATGTTTATGAACCCATTTATTTTGCAAGATAAACTTGTTGTTAGTGGATAGGAAAAGATACCTCCTTTTCAAGCAGACATGGAAGAAGATGGAGAGGTTGTTGGGTCACATCACCAAAAGGTATAAATTGGTTGTTTTGTGGATTCATTTGAAAGAAGTTTAGAACAACAACCATTGGAAGGTTATTAGCAAGAGGATGTTAAATTTCAGCAAGTTAAGGAAAACAATCACCATATGTGTGTTACTTATGACAACGATGAAAAACATGATGAAAATATTGAAACATATGAGCATACATATATTTTAGACATTGAACATCAAAAAAACAATGAAAATTATGTTGATGGTGACTTTTTACCCCTATGTTATGACACATTTTAGGTGCCGAAATAAATTCATGATAACTCTTTACCTCTATGTTATGCTACATTTAAATAGTTAAAAGAAAAAGTATAAGATCACTAGTTAAGAAGAAATCAAGTTGAAACGAGCATGATAGGGTAACCACCTTCTTATGTAGAGGATGACCCTATTTTGTGTTACACTGGAGAATCCTTTATTAAAAAATCACAGTTATTAAGCAACCATGAGAGTGAATATCATATAGTATCCTAGGAACCAATACTTAATGCTTTACATCATCCTTGCAAATTTTTATCTGATCATAATGAACCTGCACAGACCAATTTTTAAGCAAAGTCATATGAATATGAACATAATTGTCAACAAATTCTTCCAACCACCTTTTCAATAATAAACAAATTGTATCAATGAGTTTCAAATAGATGCTGAAGAATAACAAGTATTTTTACATCCTACAGATGGAAAACACAATATTTATAATCTTACATCCCTTGAAAACACAACACTAGAAAATTAAGAAAGGGATAGATACATTTTTGAGGAAGTATATGAGAAGTTATTTTCAAGCATAGTACAAAAAAGAGAAATTCTCCATGATTTTGAGGATCCTTTGGGAAACATGTTGGAATCTTTAACAAAACTGAATTCTGTGTTGCTTGTGGATTATAAAGAAGGCTCTAGTCAAAATTTTGAGTTTATTTTTCTATTTGGAGAAATGGAATGCAAGCTTCAAACTAGTAGTCATTTGTGTGACCGGCTACATTGACATTTTTGTATAATTTGATTCAATATGATTTGCAATAGTATAGGGTAGGTAGAAGTGTGCAAATAAGCTCAGCAATCTTAGCATATTTTTTAAGCATTAAGGTTAGTTTCAGTTTCAATTTGCATTACAGTTTTCAGTTCAGTGTGTATTTTAGATTTCACTTTTCAGTGTGCAGAATGGTTTTGATTTCAGTTTAATAGTTTCAATCGCAAATATTTCATGACAGAATAGGTTGCAGATTTGGGATTAGCCCAATGGATCTAGCTACTTGTCTATGGTGTTCTTAACACCTTACAATGATAGTTCCATCCCTAGCTGGAGCCATTGTTAGGGTCCTATAATTTTTATAGGATTTCTTAATTATAGTTGATCATTATTATGTTTGAGATGTTGTAAATAATATATCATCCTGCAAATTATTTCCAAAGCGACACCAACTATTAGGATTGGAGGATATTTTTTGCATGACAATGTTTGGATAAGATCAAACTCCATGTGCTTTCATCAGAAAGTTCTCAAAAGAACTGGATTGAAGGATAGGCCATAATGAAGTTTGGACTTCAAAAGCAAATAAAGGCTCGGGAACTATTTCTGCTACAGTTTTAAATTATATTCACATCTATCCTTTGTTAAAAATCTTTTCCCCATTATGGATATGTAATATGATTTTTAACTCTAGCCGGGACCCACATAACCATCACCTCATTTCCAGATTTATTCCACTATACCTTCATTTGTTATAAATCCAAACTTGAGCCACATTTCCATGTTTTATTATAAACTCTAGCCTTATCCAAAAAATCCATTTGATATATAAACTCTAGCGTAAGCCATTATTTAAATTTCCAAACCTTATTCGCATTCCTGTTGCATTTTAACTCTAGTCATTTCCCATATCATTGAACATATCGCAGAGCCTTTTATAATACATTAAGTTGTAATGTGTTACAATATATCATTTAGAATCGACCCTGAACCACCAACTATGGGTTATCGCATATCGCACCATCTCGCAAAGTCCCACTCATCAGTATCGCAAAATTCATCCCCGTCCACTAATTGTGATAACACTCCTACTGGCAATTGTGATGAATTCCCTGCCGATAGCCATATCGCAAATGGCGAATCATACCAACTTTAAGCCTCTCCCCTGCAAGGTCTTCCTCCTGGTTATGATTGTGATACAATACACAGCCCCCTTTCCAGACCCATCGGGATTATTAATAAGATTTTGAAAAGCTTCGGGTCCAAGTTTATTTTTAATTCCCATTGGATGCGATATATTATATGGTGAATTTAAAAAGTTTTCAGGTCTGGCTCTGTGGAAAATCCCATATATATAAACAGATCCTCTCCCATTACGATTATGATGTGGAAAGCCCTGCTTGGATGCAATATTTTATAGAATGGATTTAAAGGATTTTTCAACTTCACTCCCTTGGAAAATCACTGCAAAATGTATTGTATAAGCCTCAGCCCTGCTACGATTGCGATAGGAAAAAGGGTCGCGTGTTTATAAAGTATCCTTATCTCAACAGCCCAGATCAAACCTGCCCAGATCAATGGTAAACGAAAACTTTGGACCCCCCCTTAGCTCCATTTCAAATTATTCCGGGGGGGTGGTGTCCAAACTCAAAGCTACATGTCATCCTCTCCATATTTTGGACCCTCCCCTCTCATACATCATTGTAGCAACCCCCCCCCCCCCCCCCCTCCGCCCCCTTCGAAAAGAAGATTCCACCTCCGCTTCATCTCTCAGCCTCTGGGCTAAGCTTCCATGTGGCCCCTCCCGCATCCATTTATAGTCTGAAAGAATCGATCCCCCTGGCTCGCTCTTAACAGAAAAAACATTAGCAAAAGAATAGAGAACAACATCACGTTTTCAACACAATAGTCATCAAACAGAATGCAGTGGGAATAGTCGGACAATGAGACTTATCTACTAGCAAGACAAACAACATCACTCATTTAAAGGCCTAGTCACTACCAGAACGCTTAGAAACAACATCAACTCTCAACCGACTAATATTAGTTTTAACAGTTTAGTTTATTTTTATAATTTTGTAATAAATTCTTGAATTCTATTTCAAGATATTTGTATAGATATTCGCAAAAAATCTTGATATTTTAAATCAAGATATTTTGTAATAATTTTTTATAAATACTTCATCTTTAGAAGTATCAAGGGTTGGTTTTTATATAGAAGAACACTATTGTACATTGTTGAAGCATCAACAGATTTACCAGTAATACAGAAAGCTCTTTCACGGGATTATTATGTCAAGTTGTTGGTGAAGTTCCTCTATTGTTCTATGTGTTTATATTTCTTTGTTTATCACACATATTTGTTTCTTAATATGAATTATTCAATAGATAATTAAAGGACATAATTTGTTTAAATCTACACTCTGCTCCCGGTTTTGAATATTTTCCATGTTTTCTATTGAACTTTAAATATAGAATTCAAGTAACAATGCTCTATATCTAAAGTGAATCTTAATCTATTCATCCTGCCCCATCCCATAAACTAAAAGAATCCAATTAGTTTGCCTACCCTTCCCTGTGAGATCTATCTATAAAAAATAAAATCAATATGTACTTATGAAATAGACTTCATAGCCCAATGGTAATCTAGTTATCAACCAACCATTCAAATACAAATCAAACCTTATACTTCATAACTAGTCTAATATTTAATACAACAAAGTTAAATATTATAGAGAGAGCCCTCTCAGAAGTTGGTAGGGCTAGATCCTAGCTTCCAAAGTAGGCTTATGGTTACCTTTGTGATTTTCTTCTACAACCTTATAAAATTACAGATTTTTAACATTTTGGCGACCATACTAGGGAACTAAACATTTCAAATTCCTAAGAAAACCATATGAAGTTCCAGATCTGATTACTGATGGTGGATAGTGATCAGACACAAGAAGATTGTATCATTCACCTGGCAAATCCACACTCAAAGTATCCAGATCTTTAAATTTTTTAGGGTGACTCCACTGTTAAATAATCCAGATTCAATGGCTTCACAGACCAAGTTCCAAGAAACTTCAAATCAAATTCCAAGAAGGACAGGCCTTGTCAACACAAGGATGGGAAGACAACATGTGAAAGTCGGGTATTTAGCCCAGAATTTACTTCAAGATATAGTATTATGTTTTTTTAATCACCTTCTGTCTTTCCCTCAAAGTATCTTAAATATTTTCTTTTGTTTATTAAACTCAAAACACAATGATGAATATGCACATGAGCCCCTTTATGTGAATACATATCTTCCCTTGCAGCTGCAAATGCATCTCATCTTAATATTGGTTGTCTCAAACAAGATCCAAACAACAAACATAGTCCAACTAGTACAAATTCATCTCAAATCTCAATTATGACCACTGGCTGGTATGCATCATTAAATTTTTCATTCCCTTTGCATGAGCTACCAAAGAACTATGATAAGAGGAAACCTCAATTTGATGGTAAAGGTGATATCACAACAAGGAAACATGTAGACAAAATCATTGATTTCATTGTCTTGAAGGAAGTCAATCATGAAGATGTAAAATTGAGGTTGTTTTCTCAAAGCCTTTCATGAAAATCTAGGAAATGGTATAGAAGTTTGACAACCAAAAGTGTTCCTGATCTCCAACAGTTTCAAAGAATTCTCCTTAATAGATGGGAGGTTAAAAGGAACCCTTTGCAGATTATTGATGAGTATTGGGATCTGAAAAGGTAGCTCGATGAGAGAGTCCAAGATTTTTCAACCAGATTCAATAATGTTTATGATTCCATACCCACTGATATAAATCATCCCCTAGGAATGGCTATGCTTCATTATCCGAATGATTTTGATGTTGAGATTGCCTATTAACTTAGAGAAAGAAACACTTCCACTTTGGAGGGCATGCAAAAAAGTGTGATTGATGTGGAAATGAACCTATTGATTAAAAGATCCAGAATAGAAGCTGAAAGAAGGAAAGTAATAAAAGAGGAGTTTCCCCCTTTATTAAACCTAAAGTTAGAGACATTAATTAAAACCATGGAAAGGTTTATGAACCCATTTATTTTGCAAGATAAACTTGTTGTTAGTGGAGAGAAAAAGATACCTCCTTTTCAAGTAGACATGGAAGAAGAAGGAAAGGTTGTTGGGTCACATCACCAAAAGGTAGAAACTAGTTGTTTTGTGGATTCATTTGAAAGAAGTTTAGAACAACAACCAGTATAAGATTATCAGCAAGAGGATGTTAAATTTCAGAAAGTTAAGGAAAACAGTCACCATTTGTGTGTTACTTATGACAACGATGAAAAACAGGATGAAAATATTGAAACATATGAGCATACATATATTTTAGACATTGAACATTAAGAAAACAATGAAAATTATGTTGATGGTGACTCTTTACCCCTATGATATGACACATTTCAAGTGTTGAAAGAAATTCATGATAACCCTTTACCTCTATTCTATGCTACATTTTAAGAGTTAAAAGAAAAAAATAAGATCATTAGTGAAGCAGGAAAGCAAATTGAAACAAGCATGATGGGGCAACCACCTTGTTATATGGAGGATGACCCTATTTTGTGTTACATTGGAGACTTCTTTATTAAAAAATCACAGTTATTAAGCAACCATGAGAGTGAAGATCGTATAGTCTCCTAGGAACCAATACTTAATACTTTAAATCAGCCTTGCAAACTTTTATCTAATCATGATATAGATGAGGATTGTCTTTCAATTTTTTCTTTTGAATTTTCACTTTCTGAAATTTTATTTCAAAGAGAAGATTGTCACGTTCAGATTTATGAAGATGTGTGTGTGGACAATGTACATAATGAACCTGCACAGGCCAGTTTTCAAGAAAATTCATATGAAGTTGAACATAATTACATAATTGTCAACAAATTCTTCCAACCACCTTTTTAATACAATAAAATTTTATCATTGAATTTCAAAGAGATGTTGAAGAACATCAAGTTGTTTTACATCCTATAGATGAAAAACACAATATTTATAATCTTACATCCCTTGAAAACACAACACCAAAAAATTCAAAAAGGGATAGATACATTTTTGAGAAAGTATATGAGAAGTTATGTTCAAGCATAGTACAACAAAGATAAATTTTCCATGATTTTGAGGATCCTTTGGGAAACCTATTGGAATCTTTAACAAAACTGAATTATGTGTTGGTTATGGATTATAAAGAAGGCTCCATTCAGAATTTTGAGTTTCCATTTTTTGAGTTTATTTTTCTATTTGGAGAAATGGAATGCAAAGTTCAAACTAGTAGTCATCTGTGTGACTGGCTACATTGGCAATTTTGTATAATTTGATTCAATATGATTTTCAGCAGTATAGGGTAGGTAGCAGTGTCCAAATAAGCTCAGCACTTTGAGCATATTTTTTAAGCATTATGGTCAGTTTCAGTGTCAGTTTGCAGTACAGTTTTCCATTTAGTGTGTATTTCAGATTTCACTTTTCAATGTGCAGAAGGGTTTTGATTTCAGTTTAACAGTTTTAGTCGCAGAGATTTTATGACAGAACAGGTTGCGGTTTTTTTTATCAGCCCAATGGATCAGGCTACTAGTCTATGGTGTTATTGAAACCTCACAAGGAGATTTCCATCCCTAGCTAGAGCCACTGTTAAGGCACTATAATTTTTATAGGATTTCTTGATTATAGATGATCATTATTATGTTTGAAATGTTGTAAATAATATCTCATCCTGTAAATTATTTCCAAAGAGACACCAAGTATTAGGATTGGAGGATATTTTTTGCATGATAATATTTGGATCATATCAGACTCCAAGTGTTTTCATCATAAAGTGCTCAAAATAAGCTTTCCAACGGTATATCCTGTGCCCAAAACTGACTCCTAGATTGAAAGATAGGCTAGAATGAAGTTTGGACTTCAAAAGCATATAAAGGCATGGGAAACATTTATACTACAGTTTTAAATTATATTCACATCTATCCTTTGCTAAAAATATTTTCCCCATTATGGATATGAAATATGATTTTTAACTCTAGCTGGGACCCACATAACCATCACCCCATTTCTAGATTTATTCCATTATCCCTTCATTTGTTATAAATCCAAACTCGAGCCACATTTCCATGTTTATTATAAACTCTAGCCTTATAAAAAAAATCCATTTGATATATAAACTCTCACTGCATTTCCATTATTTGATAATAGTCAAACTCTAGCCTAACCCATTATTTCAATTTCCAAACCTTATTCGCATTCCTATTCCATTTTAACTCTAGTTGTTCCCCATATCGTTGAACGTATCGCAAAGCTTTTTATAATACATTACGTTGTAATGTATTACAACATAAAATTTAGAATTGACCCTGACCCGCCAGTCGCGGGTTATCACATATTGCACCATCCCGCAAAGTATCACTTACTGATATCGTAAAATCCCTCCCTGTCTGTCGATTGTGATAACACTCTCGATGTCGATTGGGATGAAGTCCATGTTGATTTACCTCACCGATAGCGTTATCACATTCAGAGAACCGCACCAACTCTAAGCCCCTCCCCCTTAAGGTCTTCCTCCCGATTTCAATTGCAATACAATACATGGCCCCCTTTCCGGACCTGCTGGGATTATTAATTGGATTTTAAAAGCTTTGCGTCTAGGTTTTTGGTTATGTATTGATGGATGTGATATATGCTATGGTGAATTTAAAATTTTTTTGGGTCTGGCTCTGCGAAGTATCCCGTATATATAAATAGAACCTCTCCCATTGCGATTGCGATGTGGAAATCCCTGCCCAGATGAGATATTTTATCGAATGGATTTAAAGGATTTTCTAGCTCTGCTCCCTTGGAAAATCACTACAAAATGTATTGTATAAGCCTCGACCCTGCTGCGATTGTGATAAGAAAAAGGGCCATGTGTTTATAAAATCTCCTTATCTCAACGACCCAGATCAAACCTGCCCAGATCAATGGCAGAGGAAAACTTCAGAACCCCTGAGCTCCATTTCAAATTATTCAAGGGAGGGGACCCGAAGTCAAAGCTATGTGTAATCCTCTCCCATATTCTGAAGCCCACCCCCCCCCCCCCCCCCCCCCCCCCCCCCACCCCCTCTCATACATCACTGAAGCACCCACCCTCTGAAAAGCAGATTCCTTTGACTTGCAAACTCAACTCCACCTCCACTTCATCTCCCAGCCTCTAGTCCCAGCTACCACATGGCCCCTCCCAACATCCATTTATAGTTTGAAAGCATTGGCCCCCCTAGCTCGCTTTTAACATAAAAAACAACAGCGAAATAAAAAAGAACAACATCGTATTTTCAACACAAATAGTCATCAAATAGAACAAAGTGGGAATAGTGGGATAGTGTGACACATCTTACAACACAATAACCACCATCACTCATTCAAAGGACTAGTCACTACCAAAATGCTCAGAAACAACATCAGCACTCAACCGACTGATATTATTTTAAATAGTTTTGTCTATTTTTTACTTTTGTAATAAATTCTTGAATTCCATTTCAAGATATTTGTATCGATACTTCATCTTCAGAAGTATCCACACACATAATTTACAAATCTTGATATTTTAAATCAAAATATTTTGTAATAAATTTGTATAAATACATCATCTTCGGAAGTATCAAGGGTTGGTTTTTATACAAAAGAACACTATTGTACATTGTTGAAGCATCAACGAAGTTACCAATAATACAAAAAGCTCTTTCATAGGATTCTTGTGTCAAATTGTTGGTGAAGTGCCTCTACCATTTTATGTGTTTAGATTTCCCTGTTTATCACACATATTTGTTTCTTAATATGAATTATTCAATAGATAATTAAAGGACATAATTTGTTTAAATCTACACTCAACTCCTGGCTTTGATTAATTTCCATGTTTTCTACTGAACTTTAAATATAAAAGTCAAGTAACAATGCTCTATATCTAAAGTGAATCTTAAACTATTCTTCCTTCCTCGTCCCATAAATTAAAAGAATCCAATGTGTTTGCATACCCTTCCCTGTGAGATCTCTTTGTAAACACTGAAATCGATCCGTACTTATGAAATAGACTCCATAGCCCAATGGTAATCTAGTTATCAACCAACCATTCAAATACAAATCAAACCTTAAACTTCATGAATAGCCTAATATTTAATACAACAAAGTTAAATCTTATAGAGAGAGCCCTTTATGAAGTTGGCAGGGCTAGATCCCAACTTCCAAAGTAGGTTTGTGGTTACCTTTGTGATTTTCTTATGAAACCTCATAAAATTATAGAGTTCTAACATTTTGGCGACCATACTCAGGAACTAACCATTTCAGATTCCTAAGAAAATCATATGAAGTTCCAGATCTGATTACTGATGGTGGGTAGTGATCAAACACAAGAAGGTTGTATCATTCACCTGGCAACTCCACGTTCAAATTATCCATAGCTTCAAACTTTTTAGGGTGACTCCACTTTCAAATAATCCATATTCGATGGCTTCACAGATGAATTTCTAAGAAACTTCAAATCAGATTCCAAGAAGGACAGGCCCTGTCAACACAAGGATGGGATGATAACATGTGAAAGTTAGGTATTTATACCTGAATTTACTTGAGGATATAGTATTATGTTTTGTCAATCGCCTTTTGTCTTTCCCTCAAAGTATCTTAAAGGTTTTCTTTGGTCTATTAAATTCAAATCAAGATGATGAATCTGTGCATGAGCCCCTGTATGTGAATGTATAGCCTTCCCTTCAAGTTGCAAATGCATCTCATCTTAATATTGGTTGTCTCAAACAATATCCAAACAATAAACTTAGTTCAGCTAGTACAAATTCATCTCATATGTCAATTATGATCACTGGCCAATATGCATCATTAAATTTTTCATTCCCTTTGCATTAGCTACTGAAGAACTATGATCAAAGTCTACCTCAATTTGATGGTACATGTGATATCACAGAAATGAAACATGTAGAAAAAATCATTGATTTCATTGAATTGGAGGAAGTCGATCATTAAGATGTCAAATTGAGGTTGTCTTCTCAAAGCCTTTCAGGACAAGCGAGGAAATGGTATAGAAGTTTGACAGCCAGAAGCATTCCTGATTTCCAATAGTTTCAAAACATTTTCCTTAATAAATGGGAGGCTAAAAGGAACCCTTCTCAGATTATGGATGAGTATTGGAATCTAATAAGGCAACCTGATTAGATAGTCGAAGATTTCTCAACCAAATTCAATAGTGTTAATGATTCCATACCCATTGATATAAAGCCTGCCCTAGGAATGGCTATGCTTCATTATTCAGATCGTTTTGATGCTGAGATTGCCTATTATCTCAGAGAAAGAAACACTTCCACTTTGGAGGGCATGCAAAAAAGTGTGATTAATGTGGAAATGAACCTATTGATTAAAATATCCAGAACGGAAGCTAAAAGAAGGAAAGGAATCAAAGAGGAGTTTCCCCCTTTATTAAACCTTAGGTTAGAGTCATTAATGAAAACCATGGAGAGTTTATGAACTCATTTATTTTGCAAGATAAACATGTTGTTAGTGGACAACAAAAGATACCTCATTTTCAAGCAAATATGGACGAAGAAGGAGAGGTTGTTGGGTAACATCACCAAAAGGTAGAAACTTGTTGTTTTGTGGATTCATTTGAAATATGTTTAGAACAACAACCAGTGGAAGGTTATCAACAAGGGGATGTTAAATTTCAGCAAGTTAAGGAAAATAGTCACCATGTGTGTGTTACTAATGACAGCGATGAAAAACAAGATGAAAATATTGAAATAAATGAGCATACATATATTTTAGACATTGAACATCAAGAAAACAATGAAAATTATGTTGATGGTGACTCTCTACCCCTATGTTATGACACATTTCAGATGTTGAAAGAAATTCATGGTAACTCTTTACCTCTATGTTATACTACATTTGAGGAGTTAAAAGAAAAATATAAGATCACTGGTGAAGAAAGAAAGAAAGTTGAAGAAAGCATAATGGGGCAACCACCTTCTTATATAGAGGATGACCTTGTTTTGTGTTACGTTGGAGACTCCTTTATTCAAAAATCACAGTTATTAAGCAACCATGAGTGTGAAGATCATATAGTCTCTTGTGAGTTAATACTTAATACTTTACATCAGCGTTGCAAATTTTTGTTTGATCATGGTATAGATGAGAATGGTATTTCAATTTTTTCTTCTGAATTTTCACTTTCTGAAATTTTATTTTAATGAGAAGATTGTCAAGTTCAGATTTCCAAAGATGTATGTGTGGACAATGTACATAATGAAACTACACAGGCCGGTTTTCAAGCAAATGCATATGAAGATGAACATAATTGTCAACAAATTCTTCCAACCACCTTTTCAATACAAAAAAATTGTATCACTGAGTTTTAAAGAGATGGTGAAGAACATATAGTTTTTTTATCATCCTACAGATGAAAAACACAGTATTTAGAATCTTACGTCCCTTGAAAACACAACGCCAGAAAATTCAAAAAGGGATAGATATATTTTTTAGGAAGTATATGAGGAGTTATTTTCAGGCATAGTACAAAAAATAGAAATTCTCCATGATTTTGAGGATCCTTTTGGAAACCTATTGGAATCTTTAACAAAACTGAATTATGTGTTGGTTATGGATTATAAAGAAGGCTCTAGTTAGAATTTTGAGTTTCCGTTTTTCGACTTTATTTTTCTATTTGGAGAAATGGAATGCAAGCTTCAAACTAGTAGTCATCTGTGTAGGGTAGGTAGCAGTCTGAAAATAAGATCAACACTTTAAGCATATTTTTTAAGCATTATGGTCAGTTTTAGTTTCAATTTGCAGTACAGTTTTCCATTTAGTGTGTATTTCAGATTTCACTTTTCAGTGTGCAGAATGGTTTCAATTTCAGTTTAACAGTTTCAGTTGCAGAGATTTTATGACAGAACATGTTGGAGATTTTGGATTAGCCCAATGGATTAGGCTACTAGTCTATGATGTTCTTGAAACCTCACAAGGAGAGTTCCATCTCCAGCTGGAGCCACTTTTAGGGTCCTATAATTTTTATAGGATTTCTTGATTATAGTTTATCATTATTATGTTTGGGATGTCATAAATAATATTTCATCCTGCAAATTATTTCCAAAGCGACACCAAGTATTAGGATTGGAGGAGATATTTTGAATGACAATGTTTGGATTAGATCAGGCTCCAGGTGTTTTCATCATAAAGTTCTTAAAATAAGCTTTCCAATGGTATATCATGTGCCCAAAACCGACTCCTGGCTTGAAAGATAGGAAAAAATGAAGCTTGGACTTCAAAATCAGATAAAGGCCCGACAACTATTTCTGCTACAGTTTTAAATTATATTCGCATCTATCCTTTGTTAATATTTTCCCCATTATGGATATGAAATATGATTTTGAACTCTAGCTGAGACCCACATAACCACCCCATTATGGATATGAAATATGATTTTTAACTCTAGATGAGACCCACATAACCACCCCATTTCTCGATTTATTCCATTATCCCTTCATTTGTTATAAATCCCAGCTCAAGCCACAGTTCCATGTTTCATTATAAACTCTAGCCTTATCCAAAAAATCCATTTGATATATAAACTCTAGTTGCATTTCCATTCTTTGATAATAGTCAAACTCTAGCTTAACCCATTGTTTTAATTTTCAAACCTTATTCGCATTCCTATTCCATTTTAACTCTAGTTGTTCCCCATATCATTGAACATACCACAAAGCCTTTTATAATACATTACGTTGTAATGTATTACAACATAACATTTAGAATCAACCCTAACCCACCGGCCACAGGTTATCGCATATCACACCATCCTACAAAGTCCCACTCGCCGATATCGTAAAATTCCTCCTTGTCCACCGATTATGATAACACTCTGCTATCGATTGCAATGAATTCCCTGCCAATTTGCCTTGTTAATAGCAATATCACAATGGGCAAATCACACCAACTTTAATCCCCTCCCCCACAAGGTCTTCCTCTCGGTTGCGATTGCAATACAATACATGAACCCCTTTCCAGACCCATCAGGGTTATTAATTGGATTTTGAAAAGCTTCGGGTTTAAGTTTGTTGTTAAGTCCCACTGGATGCGATATATTATATGGTAAATTTAAAAGGTTTTCAGGTCCATTTATGCAGAGAATTCTGTATATTTAAACAGAGACTCTCCCATTGCGATTGCAATGTGGAAAGCCTTGCCCAGATGCGATATTTTATAGAATGGATTTAAAGGATTTTTCAGCTCCACTCTCTTGGAAAAGCACTGCAAAATGTATTGTATAAGCCTCGGCCCTACTGCAATTGCGATAAGAAAAAGGGTCGCATGTTTATAAAATCTCTTTATCTCAATAGCCCAGATCAAACCTACCCAAATCAACGACAAAGGAAAACCTCAGACCCCCTTGAGCTCCATTTCAAATTATTCAAGTGGGATGTTTTGAACTTAAAGCTACGTGTCTTCCTCTCCATATTTCGAACCCTCCCCCTCTCATACATCACTGTAGCACCCCCTCCCCCCCTCCGAAAAGTAGATTCCTTTGACTTTCAAACCCAGCTCCACCTCCACTTCATCTCCCAGCATCTAGTCTTAGCTGCCACGTGGCCCCTCCCAGTATCCATTTATAGTTTGAAATAATCGGTCCCCCTAGCTTTCTTTTAACATAAAAAAACAACAGCGAAAGTAAAGAGAACAACAACAAATTTTCACCACAATAGTCATAAAATAGAATGCAGTGGGAATAGTGGGAGAGAGAGACACATATGCCTGTAGGAAAAACAACATCACTCATTTAAAGGCCTAGTCACTACCAAAACACTCAGAAATAGCATCAGCACTCAGCCTACTAATATTATTTTAAACAACTTAGTCTATTTTTATACTTTTGTAATAAATTCTTGAATTCCATTTCAAGATATTTGTATAGATATTCGCAACAAATCTTGATATTTTAAATCAAAATATTTTGTAATAAATTTGTATAAGTACTTCATCTTCAGAAGTATCAAGAGTTGGTTTTTATATAGAATAACACTATTGTACATTGTTGAAGCATCAGTGGATTTACCAGTAATACACAAAGCTCTTTCACGTGATTCTTGTGTCAAGTTGTTGATGAAGTGCCTCTATCGTTCTATGTGTTTATATTCCTCTATTTCACACATATTTGTTTCTTAATTTGAATTATTCAGTAGATAATTAAAGGACATAATGTGTTTAAATCTACACTCTTCTCCCGGCTTTGAATAATTTCCATGTTTTCTACTGAACTTTAAATATAGAATTCATGTAACAATGCTCTATATCTAAAGTGAATATTAATATGTTCTTCCTTCCCCATCCCATAAACTAAAATAATCCAATTAGTTTACCTACCCTGCCCTGTGAAATCTATCTATAAACTCTAAAATCGATCCATACTTATGAAACAAACTCCATAACCCAATGGTAATCTAGTTATCAACCAATCATTCAAATAGAAATAAAACATTTAAACTTCGTAACTAACCTAATATTTAATACAACAAAGTTAAATCTTACAGAGAGATCCCTCTCTGAAGATGGTAGGGCTAGATCCCAACTTTCAAAGTAGGTTTGTGGTTACCTTTGTGATTTTCTTCTGTAACCTTAGAAAATTACAGAGTGCTAACATTTTGATGACCATACTGGGGAACTAAACATTTTAGATTCCTAAGAAAAGTATATCAAGTTCCAGATCTGGATGGTGGATAGTGATCAGACACAAGAAGGTTATATCATTCACCTGGTGACTCCACGTTCAAAGTATCTAGAGCTTCAAAGTTTTTAGGGTGACTCCACTATCAAATAATCTAGTTTCGATGGCTTCACAGACCAAGTTCCAAGAAACTTCAAATCAAATTCCAAGAAGGACAAGCCTTGTCAACACAAGGATGGGAAGACAACATGTGAAGGTTAGGTATTTAGAACTGAATTTACTCCAGGATATAGTATTATGTTTTTTCAATCACCTTATGTATTTCCCTCAAAGTATCTTAAATATTTTCTTTGGTCTATTAAATTCAAATCAAGATGATGCATTTACACATGATCCCCTTTATGTGAATGTATCTCCTTCCCTTGAAGCTGCAAATGCATCCCATCTTAATATTGGTTGTCTCAAACAAGATCCAAACAATAGACATAGTCCAGCTAATACAAATTCATCTCAAATCTCAATTATGACCACTAGTCGGTATTCATCATTAAATATGTCATTCCCTTTGCATGAGCTATCGAAGAACTATGATCAAAGGCTACCTAAATTACAGGTGATATCACATCAAGGAAATATGTAGACAAAATCATTGATTTCATTGACTTGGAGGAAGTTGATCATGAAGATTTCAAATTGAGGTTGTTTGCTCAAAGCCTTTCAGGAAAAGCTAGGAAATGGTATAGAAGTTTGATAGCGAGAAGTATTCCTGATTTCCAACAATTTCAAAGAATTTTCCTTAATATATTGGAGGCTAAAAGGAACCCTTTTCATTATGGATGAGTATTGGAATCTAAAAAGGTAGCCCGATGAGACAGCCCAATATTTATCAGCTAGATTCAATAGTGTTTATGATTCCATACCCACTGGTATAAAGCCTCCCATAGGAATGGCTATTCTTCATTATCCATATGGTTTTGATGCTGAGATTGTCTATTCTCTCATATAAAGAAACACTTCCACTTTGGACGGCATGCAAAAAAGTGTGATTGATGTGCAAATGAACCTATTAAAAGATCCAGAATGGACATTGAAAGAAGGAAAATAAGTAAAGGGTAGTTTTCTCCTTTATTAAACCTTAAGTTAGAGATATTGATGAAAACCATGGAAAGGTTTATGAACCCATTTATTTTTCAAGATAAACCTATTGTTAGTCGACAGCGAAATATACCTCCTTTTCAAATAGACATGGAAGAAGGAGAGGTTGTTGGGTCACATCACCAAATGGTAGAAACTAGTTGTTTTGTGGATTCATTTGAAAGAAGTTTAGAACAAAATCCAGTGGAAGGCTATCAGCAAGAGGATGCTAAATTTCAGCAAGTTAAGGAAAACAGTCACCATGTGTGTGTTACTTATGACAGTGATGAAAAATAGGATGAAAATATTGAAACATATGAGAAAACATATATTTTAGACATTGAACATCAAGAAAACAATGAGAATTATGTTGATGGTGACTCTTTACCCCTATGTTATGACACATTTCAGGGGTTGAAAGAAATTCATGATAACTCTTTACCTCTATGTTATGCTACATTTGAAGAGTTAAAAGAAAAATATAAGATCATTGGTGAAGCAGGAAAGCAAGTTGAAACGAGCATGACGGGGCAAACACCTTCTTATATTGAGGATGACCCTGTTTTGTGTTACATTGGAGACTCCTTTATTCAAAAATCATAGTTATTAAGCTTCCATGAGAGTGAAGATCATATAGTCTCCTCGGAACCAATACATAATACTTTACATCATCTTTGCAAATTTTTATCTGATCATGATATAGATGAGGATTGTCTTTCAATTTTTTCTTTTGAATTTTCACTTTCTGAAATTTTATTTCAAAGAGAAGATTGCCAAGTTCAGATTTATGAAGATGTATGTGTGGACAATGTGCATAATGTACCCGCATAGGCCAGTTTTCAAACAAAATTATAATAGATGAACATAATTGTCAACAAATTCGTCAATACAAAAAAATGTATCATTGACTTTCAAAGAGATGTTGAAGAACAAAAAGTTGTTTTACATCCTATAGATGAAAAATACAATATTTATAATCTTAAATCCCTTGAAAACACAATGCTAAAAAATTCAAAAAGGGATATATATAAGTTTTTTAGGAAGTATATGAGAAGTTATTTTCAAGCATAGTAAAACAAAGAGAAATTATCCATGATTTTGAGGATCCTTTGGGGAACCTGTTGGAATCTTTAACAAAATTGAATTTTGTGTTAGTTATGGATTATAAAGAAGGCTCTAATCATAATTTTGAGTTTCTATTTTTTGAGCTTATTTTTCTATTTGGAGAAATGGAATGCAAGCTTTAAACTAGTAGTCATTTGTGTGACTGGCTACATTGACATTTTTGTATAATTTGATTCGATGTGATTTTCAGTAGTATAGGGTAGGTAGCAGTGTGCAAATAAGCTCAGCACTCTAAGCATCTTTTTTAAGCTTATGGTTAGTTACAGTTTCAGTTTAGTGTTTATTTCACTTTTCAGTGTGCAGAATGGTTTTGATTTTAGTTTAACAGTTTTAGTTGCAGAGATTTTATGACAGAACAAGTTGCAGATTTGGGATCAGCCCAATGGATTAGGCTACTTGTCTACAATGTTCTTGACACCTCACAAGGAGAGTGCCATCCCCAGCTAGAGCCACTTCTAGGGTCCTATAATTTTTATAGTATTTCTTTATTATAACTGATCATTATTATGTTTGAGATGTTGTAAATAATATTTCATCCTGCAAATTATCTCCAAAGCAACACCAAGTATTATAATTGGAGGAGATTTTTTGTGTGACAATGTTGGATCAGATCATACTCCATGTGTTTTCATCAAAAAGTCCTCAAAAGCATCTTTCCAACGGTATATCCTGTGCCCAAAACTGACTCTTGGATTGAAAGATAGGCGAAAATGAAGTTTGGACTTCAAAAGTAGATAAAAGCCCGGAACTATTTCTACTATAGCTTTAAATTATATTTGCATCTATCCCTTGTTAAAAACCCTTTCCCCATTAACCATCACCCTATTTCCATATTTAGTCCACTATCCCTTCATTTGTTATAAATCCCAACTTGATCCACATTTCCATGTTTTATTATAAACTCTAGCCCTATCCAAAAAATCCCTTTGACATATAAATTCTAGCTGCATTTCCATTCTTTGATAATATTCCAACTCTAGCCTAACCCATTATTTCAATTTCCAAACCCTATTCGCATTCCTATTCCATTTTAACTCTATTCGTTCCCCATATCATTTTACATACTGCAAAGCCTTTTATAATACATTACTTTGTAATGTATTACAACATAAAATTTAGAATCGACCCTAACCTACCAATTGTGGGTTATCTCATATCACACCATCCCGCAATGTCTCGCTTGCTGATATCGCAAAATTCCTCCCCGTCCACCGATTGCAATTACACTCCCGTTTCCGATTGAGATGAAGTCCCTGCCAATAGTGATATCTCAATTGGCAAATTGCACCAACTTTAAGCCCCTCCCCTGCAAGGTCTTCCACCTGTTTGCGATTGTGATACAGTACACGACCCCCTTTTCGAACCCGCCGAGATTATTAATTGGATTTTGAAAACCTTTGGGTCTGGGTTTGTGGTTAATTTCCACTGTATGTGATATATTATATGGTGAATTTAAAAGGTTTTCAGATCTGTCTTTGCATATAGTCCCGTATATATAAACAGAGCCTCTCCCATTGCGATTGCGATGTGGAAAGCCCCGCCCGGATGTGATTTATTATATAATGGATTTAAAGGATTTTTCAGCTTCCCTCCCTTGGAAAAGCACTACAAAATGTATTGTATAAGTCGCGGCCCTCTTGGGATTGTGATAAGAAAAAAGGTCGCTTGTTTATAAAAGCTCCTTATCTCAATAGCCTATATCAAACCTGCCCAGATCAAAGGTAGAGGAAAACATTGGACCCCTATAAGCTCAATTTCAGATTATTCAAAGGGGGGTCCGAACTTAAATCTACTTTTCATCATCTCCATATTTTAGACCCCACCTCTCATTACATCATTGTAGCAACAACCCCCCCCCCCCCCCCCCCTAAAAAGCAAATTCCTTTGACTTTCAAACCCGACCCCACCTCCACTTCATCTGTGGACCTCCAGTCTCAACTGCCATGTGGCCCCTCCCGGCATCCATTTATAGTCTAAAGGAATTGGTCCCCCTGGCTTGCTTTTAACAAAAAAATAGTAGTGAAAGAACAAAGAACGACATCGCGTTTTCAGCACAATAGTCATCAAACAAAATGTAGTGGGAATAGTGGGACAGGGAGACACATCTGCCAGCAGAACAAACAACATCACTTATTCAAAGGCCTAGTCACTATCAGAACGCTCAAAAATAGCATCAGCACTTAGCCAATCGATATTGTTTTAAATAGTTTAGTCTATTTTTATACTTTTGTAATAAATTCTTGAATTCTATTTCAAGATATTTGCAACAAATCTTAATATTTTAAATCAAGATATTTTGTAATAAATTTGTATAAATACTTCCTCTTCATAAGTATCAAGGGTTGGCTTTTATGCAAAACACTTTTGTACGTTGCTGAAGCATCAACGGATTTACCAGTAATACAAAAAGCTATTTCACAAGATTCTTGTATCAAGTTGTGGTGAAATGTATTTATCGTTCTATATGTTTATATTTCTATGTTTATCACACATATTTGTTTCTTAATTTGATTTATTCAATATATAATTAAAGGACATAACTTGTTTAAATCTACACTTTGCTCCCGGATTTGAATAATTTCCATATTTTCTACTCAACTTTAAATATAGAATTCAGGTAACAATGCTCTATATCTAAAGTGAATCTTAATATGTTCTTACTTCCCCAACCCATAAACTAAAAGAATCCAATCATTTTCCTACCCTGCCCTGTGAGATCTATCTGTAAACACTGAAATCGATCCGTACTTATGAAACAAACTCCATATCCCAATGGTAATCTAATTATCAACCAACCATTCAAATACAAATCAAAACTTAAACTTCATAACTAGCCTAATATTTAATCTTACAGAGAGGGCCCTCTCTGAAGCTGGAAATGCTAGATCCTAGCTTTCAAAGTAGGTTTGTGGTTACCTTTTTGATTTTCTTCTGTAACCTCAGAAAATTACAGAGTGCTAACACATCTCAAGTAAGTATTTTCGTTAATATGTTTGGTAAATGACTTTATGGTTACAAGGTACCTATAGGTTGGATGGTTCATCAATAGTCCTTGCATGAATAAGGAAGATATACATAGTCCTCTAAATAGCTAAAGTCATTGAACATATCAAAAGGTCTCCTTTGAATTCATGGAAAGGGATACTTATGAAAGATCCCCTCATATAGAAATATTGGATACATGCAAGAAATGTATATGATAAACTCATTATAAAGGTGAAATGAAGGTCACATGAAATCTGATCTACATAAAAGTAAAGGGTATCAAAGGATGTAGAATAGCTTCATAAGGTCCCATCTACAAGATCTAGGAAGGAAGATAACCATCATTGATTCATAATGCACTAACAGATAATCAAGGTAAAAAATATCCATGGGATAATAAATTTACCTCATTCGACAACTTTTGGTCTCTATGCTAAATAGAGAAAGAAAATTTGATGGAAAAAGTATTGAAGGTTAAAAGGACTCAAACATATGCAAGAAGGAAAGGTAATTTTGGTCCTCAAATAAGATAGAATAAGTATAGATAAAAATTAATATGATGGAAATATTATAGAAAGAATCTCATATCACTTGAAATATGAGGAAGTTGAAGAAAAGGGGCCAAGGAAAGAGGGAGTAACAAATCTCTACTATGAGTAAGATGGTATCCCTCACAAAAGGGTCATATCATAAGCTCCTAAATATTTTGTTATAGATATGACCAAGATAATAATATGCATCGTGGCATCATGGAATCATTAGAAACAAGAGATCGTGACATCACCATGGGAATCATGGAGAACAAAATCTATGGCAGTCAAACATGAGGGATATATCTCTTGGGAATCTCATTGAACGTTGAAGGAAATGAAGAATTCATCCAGGACAAGGTTCATCATACATCAAGTCAAAAAGGAAACATCTTCTAAATGGGGATATATAAGATCCTCAAGATTCTCTGATGGAATCATAATCAAAGGGTTCACTAATCTAGAGAGGAAGAAAGTGTTTCATCAAGGACTCCAACTTGTGGAATTCATGGATGACGTTATGATGACATAAGAGAAGAAGCAAATCAAGGGGTTGAAGACACTTCAATCAAGGAAGCTTCTGAAAGAAGCCTAGATGACCTAAAAGGGTAAAATAAGGTATGTATGCTTATGTTTAATATTATAATGTCATGTCGTATCATTGCATGTAACAATGATCATTACTTCTATCTTAAGAAGCGTGATCAAGAGAAAAAGAATCTCCTCCTCCGAAAGGATGCAAGAAGACACATGGGCTCATATTGGGGGATATATATTGAGGAAAAATTGACACAATATATTGGGGGATATATAGGGGATAAAGGGTTTTTATATTGGTGGGTATAAAAAATGGAGTTCAAAGTTAACGAAAAATTATAAAGGGGTATAAAAAATGTTAATAAAAAATGAATACCTACAATATATAGTGAAAGTAGGGGTTTTTAAAATTCGAAAGGTGTATTGGGTTCGTATTTTTAGGGGGTTAAACAATGTGATGTTTAGAGGTATTTTCCAATATGTAGTCATATTAAGGGTATTGTATAGTATGCCATGAAAGCACGTGATATGTTAGAGGTTCATTGAGTGAAGCCCCCGTGAGAAGACATAAGTCACACTAGATGAAATCAACATAATATGTCCTCATATGAAGTATGAGGTGGTTGAATACAATTAAGAAACTCTAGTTAAAAGCTCTTGGGAATGGAATGTGTGATAATGGAAGATATCATGAGAAATGCAACTTGAATAAAGGCGATCAACATCCAAAAGACCAAGAAGACTTGATTAGGACATCTCCTGGAAGGAAATCAAGACTCTCGTGGAAAACTGAAGACACTTGACATTGGACTTCCTTAGGAGATGTGTCAACATGTATGCAAGATGTTGATACCTACAAGAAAATGGCATGATAAAGATCCATCTCGTAAGGTACGATTTGATTTAATGTTATGACTTTTTGAAAAAATATCTGGATGAGTTCATGCAGGACTACTGGGACTAGAATTGAAAGTACAAGTATAACTAGCATTCATGTGATGGATGGAAGAATCATAATGAAAAATAAGTAGTCATATGATGAAGGTTCTAGATATGAAGAAGTTCATTTTCCTTGAAGAAAGGAATGGCATGACGAACTAAGGAGGAAAGTGATCAATGGTTGTTTCCCTACATGGAAGAAGCTCAACTGAATTGCATGACATCAAGGAGAGAAGTTGATCAAGCAACGGAAGGACCCACAAAGAAGAATTTGTTGATGTGTAAAAGAGTCCCTAGCTAAGAGGGAGCTCTGACAAGTTCTTGATTAAAATGAAGCTTGGGCAAGTTCTTGGTCAGAGGGAAGTGGGTACATTCCTTCAAGGAATAGGAATATCTTCCCTAGTTGATATGGAAAGATAAACAAAACTTTCTTTTCTTCACTTTGGAAGAAATAATGGAGGATTGGGTAATCAACTAGCATTTGATGCTCTTTGAGGATATAGAATCCAAGATAAGATTATGGAAGAGGATCGATATTCTTTGAGGGCTAGGAATTCAAGATAAGAATAGTCCTAGAAGGCCATACTCAGTGAACACCCAGGTGGGTATGTACCTTGAGAGACAATGATTAAGGTGTCTATAGTCATTAGTCTCGCCAACATTATGCTCTGATATAATCAAATATAGATCTATCAGTCAAGGCCTTGCTATGGAAACAATGTTGGTTACTATTATGCTATACAGATTGGTTACCAATTTGATTCTTCTTATGAGAAATTCTTTAGATTGAGAATGACCACGTACCATTATGAATAACTCCCTATTTAAGATGGAGTGTTGTAGAATGTAACTAGGTTCGGTATTCATAATGACATGTAATTATGATTGCTGTAAATGATGTAATAAATAGAACAAAAATTATTTTTGTATGCCTTGCTGCATGGGTTTTATGAGCAAGAGGTTTATTTATTTATTAGTGGTTCCCATTGAGAGCCTTACAATTTATTATTAAAAGAATCAAAGTCATAATAAGCTCTTCTTGAGAATATATGAAATGTATATGAGTCAACCTAGTGTCTAGATCAACCCTCCAAGGCAAGCACAATCCTCTTGAAGAAGTCGGCCAACAAAATGATGTAAAAGCAATCATGTCAGCTCAAAAAGGAGACACAACAGTTCACTTAGTCAAGTCAGATTATTATGGTGCCTAACCAATACAAGTAGGCATGTAAGTTTAGCATTACAAGAGTATAAATTTTTCAACATCTCTGCAACTTCGGTCAAGAAAAGTGGCTCAGAAATCTCAGTCAAGTATAGTGGTACAATCTTTTCATATGAGCTCAATGGTTTAGAATCTCAGATAAGTAGAGTATCTTTGTGTTTTCGGATAATCTTCATGATCACAGTCTTGGTACACTAGGACATTCTTGGCACATCTATCATTATAAGGATCTTGATGCAAGAAACTCTCAGTTATACACACTTGACATCATTCTTCAAAGAGGGTACCAATCTCGACATGACGGTAACTTCATTGTCATTGATGAGCCTCATCATTGGGTAACTATATGGACCTTAAGTAACCTCCTAGCTTAGTCAAATCAACTCTTCTCACAATTTATTACATGTTTTGATTATATTTTGTTCATTGAGATGAGTTAAAGTGAGATATTATGCATAGTGGACTAATATGCATTGAATGTAGGTTTGAAAGAGAAAATCAAGGAATTTTGGCAAAGATTAAGGTCTGAAACACGAATGGGACAAGGGCGAGAGATTGTAGGAGGTAAATACTCCTCATTTACTCCTCCCTCATTTGAATATTCCTCCACTAATCACATCAGCTTAGAGTGCAAGAAGCCAAGTCATGAAGATCAAAAGTCAGTTGAGCAAGTGGTAGTCAAAGAGTTAGCTCATCTCGAGTTTGGGAGCCGAGCCTCCCTAGATTTAAGGAAGTCATTGGGGACTCCATTTGTATACATAAATAGGCCTAGAGCCTCATTAGGATTCAAATTTTTGTTGTAAAAACACTAGTTATTTTCGAGCTCTAGACTTGTGGAAGACATTGCTATGTAATTTTCTATTTTGATAATGAGAATAAGTTTTTTCATGATCCAGTACTGAGTTAACTCAGAGGGCTGAATCTATTAGGTTAGGGTCCAACCCTAGCAGCAAAGGCTCCTCTTCTTGTATTTGTATGCTTAGATAATTTTCATAGATTCATGGTTAAATTGTCCTTAGAAGTATTTAATTGCAAGTAGTGTAGATTTGATTAGTTTATTTATTAGTTTGCTTCCATTTGTGCTTTACTTCATCAGTAGGTTAGAAGGGATAAAAAGAGCATCACAAAGCTGTCAGTAGGTGTCTTGGCCTCACCTCTTCCTTTAGGAATCACGATTTGAGGAAACGACCCCTATGCAACCCCAAAAAGATAGATTTCTATTTTCTCATAGACTTTACAGTTTACTGTACTTGAACCAGCATTTGATTAGTTTGCAAGCATAGGATTTAATTACCATCTCTTCCATCTTTAGTCTTACAATTGATCTCATCAATGATTCCATTTCATTCTGTAATTTTCCTCATGCATGAAGGAGACAGTTAGCTCATTAAACTTTGTTTTCCCAGCTTATTAGAATTCTTCTCGTTTACATGATTTTTTGGAAAATATCCATGGTTGATGTAGAGAAGGTGTTTCAGAAGTAAAGAGAGATCACATATCAATCAACCACCTTCCAAATTCATCCATCCATAATCATTCCTTGATTTCACCAAGACCTTCACCTATTTCATCATTTTACATAGAAACTCCTCTAAGCATGTTGAGAAAATCCAACCATCTCCTAACCTTGGTTTTGAGTTCTGAGTGACCCTAGAAATTTTCTCACTCCATTCCACCTACCAACCACCTTCTGTAAGCCTTCCATCACCTCTAGAACTGTAGAAATACAGGGAATCCTGTAGGTTTTTAGGACATCCTCTAGTGGCCTGTTTTGAGGCCGAATTTAGGGAAAACCTCTAGGAAACCACACAAGGGTCTCCCAAACCTCCCAACCACCCACCAACATCCCTAAGACACCTGCCACATCACCAAAATAGATTAGGGTTTACACTTGATTCTCCATAAAAAGAATAAAAAGAAAAAAACCAATTTATTGTAGTCCTTTACATGCACAATAGTGATGTTTTATGTTTTGAACTTCCATGTTTAGGACAATAGTATTTCATACATGTTAGCTTCTAACTCTTGTAAATCATAGTCTCTCAACAATTAGTTAGAGAATGGTGTGTTTTTAGCATAGGATTTCAATCATTTTCCTTATTGCAGTAGACAAGCTTTCTCCTAGAGTGGATTTCTCTTTCTCTCATCGACAATCAAGCTTCTTCTGAATCCATAGGAGTTTGTCTTGAAATGCCTAGTGGTCTCTTTCCAGCTGAGAAATGACAAAAGGTAGAACCATCACTTTTACTTGTGTATACAACATTGTCACCTCCAAGTTTGTATGAACCCCGGGTTGATAAAGTAAAGTTGGTAGCTTGAGGAGTTGCATCATTCTTGCTACAATACTGGTGCTCATCAATCCTTGGCACTGTTGCCGGGGAGGTGTCTGAGTAATATGTGATTACTTCTTTCTTTCTTCCATTTCTTGTTTATGATATTCTGCTATTAGTTTCATTTCTACAAAATTAATTTAGATTGTTTCCTTTTTCATGTTGCATTCTTTGCTTTCCTTTCCATTCTGCAAGTAAGATTTCAATCAAGTAGTTAATTTTTCATTTAGTCAGTAGTTTTCATTCAGTCTGCAATTTCAATTCTTCAGTTAATTTCAAAGTTTGGAAAAAAAACAAAAAACAAAACAAAAACATTTCTTTTCATGCCTTGTAGGAATAGCGATAACTTAGGGAAATTTTTGCCAAATACCCCCACTGCTTCAAACAACCATCCTTCCCTCTTCTTCGGTGGTTGTAAACTAGAGGAACCCTTAGGTGAACAACCATACATATTTGAAGAACCTATAGGGGAAGAAGGAAAAGAAGAATCCATTCCTACTGAATGAATGGCTGAAAATAGAAACGACAGAGGAAATAGAGAAAGAGTTGAGGGTGCATTCCCCATCAGGGAAACCAATGGGGATACTAAGATGAAAAATATAAGGCCCTCTTCCCTTCCTCATTTCCATGGCCTGACCACAGAGGACCCAGACACTTTCTTATTTGAGTTTGTTGCATATGGAGAACCTATGACTATATAAATATGATGAGCATAAGTTGAAACTATTTCCATCCACTCTCAAGGATGCAGCTTTGTGCTGGTTCATGGCTTTACCTATAGATAGCATCACAACTTGAGCTCAGATGTAGCAAGCCTTCAAAAATAGGTATCAATCCTCCCGTAGGTCTAAAGACACTAAAGAGGAAATTTTTAGGATGACCTTAGGCAATGATGAATCCCTAGAGGATTATGAAGAAACATTCCAGCTTAGCTACGAAAGGGCCAGGTGCACACTTAAACCTGAGTCACTGAAGCTGGTCATGCTTAGAGGAGTAAGGGAAGATCTTCTGGATACCCTACACTTGTTAGCAGGAGGGAATATCTACCAATTACCCTATGAGGATATCAAGATTGTCTTTAGAAACCATTCTAGGGAAACCAGGAAAAAAGGTAGGGGTAGTCAACCTATGGTCAGTCCATCCTCTTCCAATTCATCCATCAAGGGTGAAATTAGAGATATGTTGGAGGATTTCAAAAGTGAGATGTTGCAAACCCTTTCCCTACAGATGGACACTCTGCACATTAAGAGAAATAAGGAGGAAGCGGAGAGATCCTTGGCCATTTTTATCTTAGATACACCAAGAGGCACCCTAGGAATGAATTCCCATTGAATTCTATTGAAATCTGCTCAGTCTATGAAGAAAACCTCTACACAAACAAGTGTCCTTCTCTACCTGGGCTAAAAGTTCTATATCAAGGAGCTGAAGGTGTCACTAAGTAGCTCTGCTACATAAACCAAAGGAGCCCTCATGGGCCTAGGCCATACCAGAAGTGCATGCAAGGGTCATCCCATGTATATTACAACCCCAACTAGACCACATCCATACCTTATTGGGTGCCCCCTACTCATATTTCCTGGTCTACACCTCCTCCTTGGTCCTTTGCACCTCAATATCATTCCCAGCTAGTCATCCAGTCATTTCAACCATATGCTCCACCACAACCTCAGTGGAATGCACCGTCCCAAGGGTGGAGGCCCCCATACAACAATGTTCCATATTTATTGCCTTCACCACCTACTCAACCATAGCTTTTACACTCTGCTCCACCTAAACAACCCCAGATGCCTGCCCAGTCAAATCCGAACCCGAACAACAGACAGGCACAACAAATATATAGTGGAGAGACATCATATCCAGCTTATGCTGTGGAAATTCAGGAATCAACTTGAGATCTAGGAGAGTACTTCCAGACAACCAACCTCTACCTCAACCTAGGTAGGTTGAGGAAGAAAGAGAGGAAAGCATGCTTAAAGTATATCCACCACCCTTTCCTAAGTGATTAACCCAACCAGTCCAACCTACCACAGAAGAGATTGAACTTCTAGGAGAGCTGAAAAACCTATGTGTCAAAATTCCACTTCTCCAAGCTATTAAAGATGTACATATTTACAACAAGTTGATTAAGAAGTGCTTCAAGCACCCACGGAGGCGAAGAAGAGATGCCCCTACCATTAATTTCATTGGAGAGTTGTCCGACTTAATGTTAGGGTAGGTAATATGTCCAAAGTATTTGGGCACTGGAAGCTGTGTAGTAGATGTGCACATCAATGGAACCATTCTCCCACACACTTTGATCGATCTTGGGGCTACCATTAATGTGATGACCAAGGACACCATGCTCAAGCTCAACCTCCAAGGTTCATTGAGAAAGACCACAACAGTTCTACAACTTGCACACTGCTCCATAGTGACCCCTGAGGGGATTGTGGAGGATGTGATGGTCTCCATTGATTCTTGGGAATACCCTATAGATTTCCTAGTTCTCCAACCTAAGGTTAACCTTACTCATTACCCTCTCATCCTTGGGAGGCCCTGGTTAGCCACTGCCAATGCTTATATTAGTTGCAGAGTTAGTCTTATACCCTCCTGCTTAGCCATCTCTAGAACATGACTTACTTTTGTGGCTGGAAGAGGAGGAAGAAGATGAAGTATATTCTGCCCAACTCTAAACCTTAGAAATGACCATGGGAGGGGGATAACAGGATGAAGATGATCTTATTGAACACATACTCCAAATTCGAACTTCCAATACATTGTCCTTAGAAGAAGTAGTAAAGGAAACCTAGAACAACCATCAACTTGATCTATGCTTAGCCGATTCCAACCCTCTCCATGTAAAAACCATAGAATTCGGCCCCGAGAGAGCTTTGAAAATCAATCCATCTCTTTTTGTTCTCCAAGAAGATAAGTTGTGCAACATGCTAAAGGAACATCTGGATGCCTTTGCTTGGAGTTACAAAGAAATGAAGGGATTGCACCCCTTGGTGTGTACTCACCACATTTATATCAAATAAGGGTGCAAGCCAGTCCGACAACCCTAAAGGAGAATGAATTCAGCTCTTAAAGATATAGTCAAAGAAGAACTGCAAAAGCTACCAGATGCAGGATTCATTTACCCTATCTCAGATAGTGAGTGGGTCTCTCCTTTGGTGTTGGTTCCAAAGAAAAATGATAAGTGGAGGATTTGTGTCAATTATAGGGAGTTAAACAAAGCCAGAAAGTAGGACCATTTCCCTCTACCTCTCATTGACCAAGTGCTAGATGGCCTAGCAAGGAAAAAAAAAATCTCTTTCCTAGACGGATTCAGTGGGTACAACCAAATCCAGATCAGCCTAAAAGACCAAGATAAAACCACCTTCACTTGTCTATGGGGTACTTTTGCGTATAGGGTCCTTCCTCTTGGCCTATGCAATGCTCCTGCCACTTTTCAGAGAGCAGTGTTGAGTATCTTTTTCGAGTTAGTCCATGATTCAGTAGAAATTTATATGGATGATTTTACACCTTATAGAGGTGATTTTCAGGAAGCTTTGTCCAACTTAGGTAAGGTGCTACACAAATGCATTGAAATGAACCTGTCTCTCAGTCCCGAAAAATGTGAATTCTTTATGACTGCAGGGACCGTGCTAAGTCATTCAATATCTCAACAAGGACTGCAGGTGGACCCAAACAAAATAGCTAGCATCAAAAGGATCCCACCTCCACAAAACCAAAGATATGTCAGAAGTTTCCTAGGGTTAGCTAGATACTTCCGAAGGTTTATAAAAGACTTCAAAAAGTTGGCTTCTCCTTTATTTTGGTTGTTGGCCAAAGACTCTGAGTGTGTATGGTCAAAAAGTTGTCAATGGGCCCTAAACACCCTGAAGGACAAGTTAACCACTGGACCGATTCTCCGAGGCCCAAATTGGGCCCTTCCTTTTCATATTCATGTTGATTCCTCACACAAAGCCATAGGAGCAACCCTAGGCCAGATAGATGAAAAATTACCTTATGCCATTTACTTTATCAATAAGAATCTGTCAAAGGCCAAACTAAACTACAAAGTGACCAAACAGGAGCTCCTGGATGTTGTGCATTCATTGAACAAATTTAGGCATTATATTATAGGCTATCAAACATTTGTACATACTGACCATGTTGCAATCAGATATTTGATGGATAAACCTGATGTGAATGCCCAAATAATTAGATGGTTACTCTTAATACAAAAATTTGATCTAACTATTGTTGATAAGCCTGGCAAGGAAAATGTTGTTGCAAATTTTCTACAGGCGAGGAGGGAATGGTTGATGATCAGTTATCGGATGAGTACTTATTTTCCATTTCGATTCTCTCTCCATGGTTTGCTGACATATCAAACTATTTGGTATCTTCATAGTTCCCACTGAATTTGTCCTCCAAATCGAAAAGAAAGATTGTGAGGAAGAGCACCCCCTTCACTTGGATTGGGGGCAACCTCTTCAAACTAGGCCCAGATCAAATTCTGAGAAGGTGTGTTAGGGATGAGGAAGTCTTTGACATCCTTCTGACCTGTCATGATGGGCCTTGTCGAGGTCACTTTGCATCAAAGAGGACATCATTTAAAGTGTTAAAAGCTAGGTATTATTGGCCCTCTCTTCATGAGGATGTGAAAAGATATACTAGTTAGCGTGATCGGTGCCAAAGGATGGGAACACCTACTCCAAGAGATGAAATGCCTTTGTAACCTCAAGTGACTTTTGAGCCATTTGACAAGTGGGGCACGGACTTCATTGGACTATTGACCCTCCTTCCAAGAAAAATCAGTATATCATTGTGTGCACTGAATATCTGACTAAGTGGGTTGAAACCAAGGCAATTAAGGCAGCAACAGAGGAGAAGGTGGTTGAGTTCTTAAGGGAGAATGTATTTTATAAATTTGGTTACACTAGAGAACTGGTCACTGATCAAGGCAATCAATTTACCTCCAACATGATTGAATACTATTTAAGCCAGAAAAAGATCAAGCATAGAACCTCCACTCCCTATCACCCACAAGCTAAATGGAAAGTGGAGGTGACCAACAGAGCGCTGGAGGGCATCCTAAACAATGTGGTTAGCAGCAGTAGGAAAGATTGGGCAAGTAGACTAGTTGAGGCCACCTAGGCCTATAATACCACCTGGAAGACCACCGCTGAATGCACACCTTATGAGTTGGTCTATGGGAAATGGGCCCTGTTGTCCATTGAATTTGAGTATAATACATTGAGGATGGCAGCCCAACTAGATCTAGATCTCAACAGTGCACAAAAAGAGAGATTGCTCCAGTTGAATGGCTTAGATGAGTTCAGAATGTAGGCCCTCCTACACATAGAGGTAACTCAAATTCAGAGGAAGATCTGGCATGATAAGAACATCAAAGAAAGCAATTTCAAGAAGGTGATTGGGCCTTGTTATATGAGTCTAGATATAAAGACTTTAAGGGAAAGTTAATGACAAGATGGTTAGGGCCTTATGTTATTAAGAGATGTCATGATAATGGTTCAGTGCAGTTCAGAACCATAGATGCAGAGGCCATTCCTTTACTTGTTAATGGGCACAGATTGAAAGTTTACAAATGGCCATTGTCAAAGTAAGAGCTCATTGATGGTATCAATAAAACAGTGATGGTGGTGGAGCAAGTGTCAGCTCCTACCTCATCAAGTCACTGAGAAAAGAAAAAAAAAATTAAGGAGACTCAGGTGAAAACCTCCATGAGGCGCCTGAGTCCCACTATTGGGTTGAAAACCTCTTGGGGCGGCCCAATGGTGTCAAAAAAAAAAATATCTATGGGTGAAAACCTCTCTTGAGGCGCCCAGAAAAAGTAGCTAGAATGAAAACCTCTTGGATGCAAACTAGTTGTTTTCAAAAATAAAAACTAAAAATAAAAGAGAAAAGAAAAGTCATGAAAAAATTGTTTTTTGGGCATGGAGTCCCCCCACGACAAGTTTTTGGGGCTCAAAGCCCAAGCCTTGGCCAGAGATGTTGTAAAACTCCACGAATTGTGGGCGTAGAGCGTGAAGTGTACAATTGAGTCATAGGGTTGTCCGCCCTAAACATTGTATTGCAAAATAGTGTAAAGTTGGCCTACCCATGGTTCGCAAACCATGGGATTGTATAAATAGAGTGAGGCTCTAAGTTATAAAGTAAGTTGAGTGATGGATAGAGAGAATATCGAAGGAATGGTTGGAGCTTAGAATAGAATTCTGTGTGTCTTGGGTTGTAGTATTAGGAAGAGGCTCTGTAGCTGAGTGCACAGAGGCCTAGTAGAGTTCGCAGCTGAGTGCACGGACCCCTACAGCTGAGTGCACAAGGCGGTGACAGGTTTGTAAGCAAGATTGAAGATTAATAAAAGAGAAATTGATTTCTATTCCTGTGTATTTGATGTGTACTATCTTCTTTATGTTTGTATTCGGTTATGTATTGTGTGCACTAATATAATGGATAGATATGTTGTAATAACCATAAATATTACACATACGAGTTAAGAACTCGGTTAATTAGCAAGGATCATGGGTATTATACAGGTCACGCCCCGAGTAGGGCTGCATGGAAGTCACACTGCAGGTCACAAAGGGATGACAAGTCCGCGCAGCAACAGGTCAAACTGCAGACCTCCAGAATCCCATCAGACATCCCAAGGGTGCAGAAACCTGGTTCTAGCACCCTCCTATACTACTTCGAGTGAGACCTCAGTCCACGCTCTGCAGACTATTGCCGAAAGGGCCAGTAGTACTGGGATTTGCTTGGTTAAATCATCTCTAAACCTGGGTCAGGCCCCACTAAGCCAAGAAATGGTTCCATTGTCGGGACTGGGACCTACATAAAGGATGTTTGATGTCATGCCACTGGAACCCTACAAAAAAAGAAATTGAAGAGTGGTTGGACAAGAATATTCACGAGTTTGTGGCACAGGAAAACAAAAATTTGCAAGTATCTAAGGAGTAGTGGTTGGATCGCTACTTGTACACTGAAATCCACGAAATTTTCTTTGCATCTTTTCCATATGAGCTGTATGAGTGGATCACAAAGTTAGCAGATAGTCAGGGAAGGTGTACACTTGACAAACCAATAGTGTGGACTCTGGAACTAGTGCGCAGACTAGAAGTCTCAGAAGATAAGATAGCACAAGTTGTGGACCACTAACTTGACCAAATAATAGGAGGATTTATCATTGATTTCGTGGTAGACACTCCCATCAGCTACAGCGAGGCAGAGCAACGCTTTCTCAAGATACCGCGAGGTAAGTACGTTAAATATTTGAACACTTGTATTAAGATGCTTTTGTGTGAAAAGCAGGTTATGCAAATAAATTAATGTTTGGGACTACGCAGAGTGGAAAGATCTACAGAAGCAGAAGTAGTGAAGAATTAGAAAACAGTCCCTTAATTTCATCCTCGTGGGAGAGCGAGGATGAGCTAGTGAAGGTTTCTCCAAGAAGCACGATCAGTTTGATAAGGCAGCGAATTTCACGTTTACCATCTCCACCCACATCACCACCTGCTTCACCCCCCTCACCTCCATCTCCACCCACTCCACCTCAACCACCTCTGCAGTTTAGTATGGCAAGTGCGATCAAACTGTCAGTGTTTAGAGGAGTAGGAAATGAAGAAACTAACCAATTCTGGTTCGTGGTAAGAGCAGTACGGGAAGCACAGAGCATCATGGATGATAATATTGAAAAATCTACGCTGGTGAGTGTGTTGCAGTATCGCGAATTAACGTGGTATATCAAGCATTCTAATGACCACCCGAATGCAAGAATTGCAAAGATCCAGTCCGCGTTGAACAGGGAATTTAGCAGGCAAAGTTCAGAGATGCAATCAATCGTCGGGTTTAAAGAGATCGCGATGCTCCCAGGTGAGAACCCCTAGGATCTGGACCAAAGGCTGAAAAGTATGATCCATGAAGCCAACATGACATTAACAAATGCACAACATCATGCATGGTTTGTGGCCTCAATTATGCCACACTTAAGGACAGCGCTATTACAGCAAAAACTTTCCACCCAGGTCGAAGCGTTGGAGATGGCAATGAGGTTGCATGAGACCCCTATACAAGACCCTATATTGGGAGTCCAACAAATCCACGTGCAGCTATAGAATCTGTGTCTGGAAATGCAAAGTTTTAAATGGGATAGGGAACCTCAGCCAGAGGCGTGCGAGGAAGTATGGTGGATAAAATGCAAAGGCCAAGGCCAGACAAACATCACTGTCCAGTGTTCGTGAACTACTTGGAAGGAGGAGGGCCAATGCCATTAAGACTGGAGGCACAGGCGAGGCCGAGCGCGACATCTACGTTATGGTGTGCAATCTTCCATATAGGAGGAAAACATACCACATATAATTGTCATCTATTACAGAACTATATGCAGATGTCCCAGCTGTTGTTTTGTAATTTCTATAGGTCGGTAGGCCATGATGAACGCACCTTCCAAAGCTATGAACTAATGATGGAGTAGACCCCTACCTACAGGGTGCAGGCCAAAACACGAGCCCTCGACCCAAATGTAGGGATGGCGCACACTGGGTTTCAGGGGCATGGTCGAGGTTGAAGTGGAATGGGACCAGGAAGGGGTCGCGGCCAGATAATTTGTTACAATTGCGGAGGGCCAGGGCATTATTCCTGCGATTGTACGAACCTGACTAGGATGTCATGTTGGTACTGTAATCAGTTTGATCATGAGGTGGAAGGTTGCCCTTCGCTGATAGCGAAAATGCGTGAAAAGGGGGTACTCCAGCCCTCTCCGACCCAGAATTTACAAATGATGAGGTCTGAACCACGCGAAGAAGACCCAAATGTAAACATGATGCTCAAGAGTGGTGTGACAACAAGAGATGATAAAGCAAAGCATCCAGAAGAAAGCGTGTGGGTTCGTAAGGCTCCTACAAAGGAACCTGAGTTTGATTTAGAACGCGCAAAGGAGACATTCATGGAAGTTAAGAAGAGCTTCATGGAGGTCTCCACTTCAGGTAGTAGGGATCAACTAGAACCAGGGATGGATCCTTCAACACTCACTACCTTTCTCGAGACATGCATGAAACTGTTGCGCGACAACAAGGCAGTCAAAGGCTTATAGGAACTTATTAATAGGTGTGCGGGATCAGGAGAACCATGCGTGGTCCGAAAACTGGGAAAGCATGCATTGCGCACAGGAAGGGATATGAGGTTGATTACGCAAATAGGCGAGTACAAAATGGATCAGGTAATCCTGGACCTAGGTTCAGATGTGAATGTACTACCAAATAAAACATGGGAATGCATGGGTAGATCCGCATTGCAATGGTCCCCTATTCAGTTACAGATGGCGAACCAACAGAAGATTTTTCCCATGGGAAGATTGCAAGGGGTAACAGTGGATATTGAAGGTGTTAGTGTCAGTTTTTCCAGCCTTCCTCCAGTTATCAAATATGCTCTTACAAAGTGATTTTGAAGTGTCAAGGTCAAATTTTGTCATTTCAGTGAGTCTTCAAGCAAAATTTGGTCACTAGGCATTAGGTCTAGGGTTTGCTCTCACTCTTTTCAAAGTGGCCCAAATGCCAATTTATGTCACTATTCAGCTGAGTCTATCATCATTCATAGGGTTTTCATTATCATCTCAGTGTCTATAATGAGTCATTTTACATCTTGTTCATGCTTCAGTTGTGCCTTGGCAAGTTCATTTCCCTCTCCTAGGGTTTTGAAGCCAATTTCTCTTGGACGGTTAAATCATCAGCAAAAATTGTATCCAGATGTTCATACACCTTCCCTATCCTTAAATTACCTTATCAAACACTTCTCTTCCCTTATA
>APFE030503692.1:181333-213682 GCA_000404065.3 Pinus taeda
TTTGGTTTTTTCAGGCAATTTACAGGTTTTCTCCATTAACGGGTCTCACCCCCCGTGAGACCCTTCATCCCGGCAACTCCATTTTACAAAAACTCAGCATTTCCAAATTTTTCATGGAAAGTTACACTTGCTCAGCCATTAATAAGAAATTCAATCAAGTTTTGGGCCTCCAGAAAATCAAAAAACAAGCAAAAAATGACTTTCTGCCACATTTTTGACACACAGAAAGTAGTCTTGGGAGATTGCAATTTTCGAGGAGCAAATGGCCACCAAATTCAGAAATTCCACTTGGGTTGGAAAGTAAACATCCAGACCTTTGCAACAAGCCCACTTTTTCCTCATTTGGACACTTGGAAGTACCTCAAAATCATCTCCAAAGTAGGGCGACCCGTCAAGCAGAGGTACGCGACCCGTTGGGCAGTTTTCACAGGAATTCATCTATAGCTCAGGAATTCGCCCAGCTTTGACCAGTTTTGACTTGAGATGGGATTTTTCACCCTCTTTGATGTAATTAATGTATTTTCATGTTGACATGACACTTATGTACCTCTTCTAGAAGATTCATTCATGAAATAGGTGAAAATTAAATTAATGAATTGGTTTCCTAACTTATAGAGGCAAGTTGTTTTGACTGCCTAGTTTTTAGTGCTAAGTTTAGAAGTGGTTGAAACAGCTCCTAGGATAGTGAGCTCGACCCCTAGAGGAAAGGAAAGGTGTTAGCTTGCCTATATTATGTATTTTCCTAGTCATTTTCAGAGGTTGGAAGGTTGGACTCTTGAGGGAGAAGCTATCATTTTATTATTTCATTATATCTCTGCAATTTTTGGCTAAGGAAGACCAGGGTTTTGCAGTCCTTTTTGGGATTCTTGTGGTTACATGTATTGATGGTGTGTTTCTCTATGTACCTGTAAGTGTGTTATGTGAATCATTTCCTTTCTTTTCCTTCTGCACATTAAGCAAACGAAGTGTTAAAGTAAGAATTCATGACTGTCATGCTCTGCTTTTAAGTTTGTTTAATTTCAATGTTTTCTACTGTTTAAGGAGAATTCAAAGTTATTGTTTTCTCTCCTTAACTCATCACCTGTCATTCCTAATCATCCATCTCAATCAAAGGCATCAATACTGTCTCTTACCTCGCCCCAAAGAACCCCCTGCAGAAACTGTGTCCAATCCCCGCACCCAAAATTGCCATCCCCTCAATTTGCCACCAAAAACCCTAAAAGCCCAAATCAACCCTTTTGATCAGTTTACTAGCCTAAAATCAGTGTTACCCTATTGGTCATCTCATCCATTGAATATTTTACCAAGATTGACCGAAGAGAGCCTTCTCCTGCCCCGTAGGGCTAGCTACTAGGCTAAATGGTTTGATGTTGCCTTGAGGTTTGCCTTTTTCAGCCTGAGGTGAAATTTCAAGCATTAACAGAAGGCGCGAGCAAGCAGGCGGATTTTGAAGCGATAGAGATTATCGATGACAATAATTCCTATCCTGCGCTACTAGGAATATATTGGGCTATCGATATGAACAGAGTCATAAATCTGAAGAAGCACAAAATGACCTTTGAGAAAAAGTCACTACACGTAGTAGTACTGCTAGACCCAGCCGAAGGAGCACGATACACTGAGTCGGTGCATGACAATGATAATGATGATGATCTTGACTGTATCTATAAGATAACTACATAAGGTGAGGATTGGGTGAATCTGACGACATATGGAAGGATTTCGTGGGAGTGTGAAAGCTTCTGCACTTTGAATTCTAACAAAGAGATAAAGAGATGGCAGAATCGACTGCACAAAGTAACAACATTGACCTGCAACATGATGATTAGGTCATTACATTGCGTAACAATAGAGGCAAGGGAGTTACCGACATATCATGGATTGTCAACAGTGGATGAATTTCTGAGCAAATTTGAAAGTGCATTACCAAAGCAGCAACGACTTGATGTGCTAAAGTGGGCACTACGCCCAACACCCACACAATGGTGTGGTGAACATCAAGGAACTTTTGAAGACTGGCACGGATGCAGAAGGATGATGCGCCTATGTTTTGGAAAACCCTAGCTTCGAATGAAGGCCAATCAGATGGGACAGAACAACTTGCGCACCCACCTTTCCCGATGGGTATAGACATATGTTGTACAGTCCGTACAAGTGCACACCAACCCCAGCCTATGGAATCAGAACAAACTGCAGCAGCAGGAAAGGCAACACACGTTACCAATTCTCCACAATGAAGCATTTCATAGGGTGCGTGGAGTACTGAACAAGGTTTACTAGGCGATACGAACTGATTGGGACCTGCGCGTGCTAGCGGTTTGATGGGCCTATAGGATCATATGAAAAAACTTAAGCACGAAAATGATTCTAAAGGTGTGAAACAAAGTAGAACCTGAGATTTCTAAAGGGAAGATCAAAAGGAATCCCCACGTAATAGCCCCCGCAATGAGGACAGCACACAAAGACCAGGACAAAGAAATCACACAGCTACCCGAGAATGACCATATAAGGATTCGGGAAGCCATTTAATGAGGGATCCTTAGACTTCGTGAACTCGAAGAAGATCAGGTACGATTGAGGAAGAAAAGCATGTGGATGGACGCTGAGATCAGAAGACTGGAAAATGAGGTCATGCAAGCATGTCTTGTTCATAAACCAAGGATGACAAGGCAAGATATGGATGATCATACCACTGTGTTAAATGATTGTCACGGAGAATTTATGACTCTGCTACCATGGCTTTCCCAACTTCAGATCATAGTACAAACAGGTACAGGGACTTCAAAATCCTCTACCCAATCACTTTCAACTCCTTCATCACCCTCTTCTACTATTATCTCAACAATGGCACATAATCAACCTCAACCAAGGCCATGGACCAACACAGGAGCTGTCAGAATGCCTGCACCTTTGACCCAATTGCCAGCACGTCCTGAAAAATGGCTACCTAATTTAATCCTGAAAATGGCCTGTTAGCAGAAGAACACATAAACAATTTTCATGTTATTAATTAATTTGAATGGAGTAACGGAAGAAGATGTTGTTGTTAGACTATTTCCATACACTCTACAAGGAGCAGCAGGATTATGGTACTTTTCGTTACCACCATGTTCTATCAATAGCTGGGATACCGCACCTTACCAAACGCAATAACAAGGGGAGCACACCACATGAGGTAGAACGCGTTGTGTTGGCTGTTGCAAGGGAAATTGAGGAGTGTCCACGGACTAGACTGGAAGGCGAATTGGAGTTTCGCACAGATGGTGTGACCACCTGACTAGCCGCCTGTTTGGCATGGAATCCCCCCACAATAGGTTTTTGGGGCTCAAAGCTCAAGTTTTGGTCAGAGATGTTGTAAAACTCTGCGAATTGTGGGCACGGAGTGCAAAGTGTACAATTGAGTCATAGGGTTGTCCGCCCTAAACATTGTATTGTAAAATAGTGTAAAGTTGACCTACCCATGGTCCGCGGTCCATGGGATTGTATAAATAGAGCGAGGCTCTAAGTTGTTAAGTAAGTTAAGGAGTGATGGATAGAGATAATATCGAAGGAATGGTTCGAGCTTAGAGTAGAATTCTTAGTGTCTTGGCTTGTAGTAGTAGGAAGAGGCTCTGTAGCTAAGTGTGCAGAGGTCTAGTAGAGTCTGTAGTTGAGTGTGCGGAGCCCTACAGCTGAGTGCACAGGGAGGTGAAGGGTTTGTAAGAAATATTGAAGATTAATAAAAGAGAATTTGATTTTTATTCCTATGTATTTGTTGTGTATTATCTTCTTTATGTTTGTATTCGGTTATGTATTGCGCGCACTAATATAATTGATAAATATATTGTAATAACCATAAATCTTACGCATACGAGTTAAGTAATCGGTTAACTAGCAAGGATCATGGGTATTATACGGGTCGCACCCCGAGTAGGGCTGCACGGAAGCCACACAGCAGGTCGCGAAGGAATCACAAGTGCATGAAGTGACAGGTCAGATTGTTGACCTCCAGAAGCCCATTAGACATCCCAAGGGTGCAGAAACCTGGTTCTAATACCCTCCCATACTACTTTGGGTGAGACCTCAATTCGCACTCCGCGAATTGTTGTTGAAAGTGCCAGTAGTACCAAGATTTGCTTGGCTAAATCACCTCTGAACCTGGGTCAGACCCCATTAAGCCAACAACAGGTCAGCATGACGATGATCAGAGAGAAAAAGAGAATAAAAAGGGACCTATTCCACTCATATTTTTATTTCTCCATTAATTTTCCTTCATCATTCCACCATTCCTTTCATTTTTTCACTCATTTTCCTTAGTTTGCAAGGGTACTATGTTTTCTACAAGATTCCATGTAAACCTACAAGATCCCCTGAAAACCTACAGGATGATCCTCTAGGAATTACAGTGGCTTCAGAATCCTAAAGTGAGTAACCTTAGGGAAAGAAAACGACCTGCCCATGTCAAAAAAATAAAAAAACCTATATCACAATTCCATTACCATGCATCTCTCCACCTTGATCACCCCTGCATTCATCATTAAAAAAATTAGTTTTCAAAAAAAAAAATCACATTCTTCAAGAGAAAACATAGAGAAAAGGTTAAAGACAGAGTAGAGGGGAACAACACCTAAATGTATTTCTCATTATTCACACTCTTATACCTCCTATCTATCTATTTCATTATCCTCAAGTCCCAACAGTGGAAATCATTAAAAATTCTGAGGGAGAAGCAGCTACAAGACATCTTGTAGCAGCCTATCCCATAGAATAAAAATCATGAGTTGCAGTGAGCTTCCAACATGGATATCCAAGGGTAGAAGAAGCTACAGAGCATCAGCAACACAATCATCTTCAACACCAAGTACATGCATGTGAAGGCAATCATCAAAAGGGAAAGATATATATAAAAAAAGGAGGGAGAAATAACATGCAGCCAACACACAACAAGCACCTCATGTCCTCAACAAACTGCAACAATGTATTATCACCACAGGTAAGTATCTCGCTTCACTCTCTCATTTGCATAATGTAATCAAAACATGTAAATATTGTGGATGAGTTGGTTTACAAGCGAAAGGTGGTAAGTTAACTTGGCCACCCTCGTTCAGTTAGCAAGGACAAAACAGTTCATCCGCTCACATGTGGTAGAAGTCAAGTCAAAGAACACGAGAATGAGGTCAGGAGCAGTTGAGATTATGGATGTCGGAAGTGGAGTTGATTATGAGGAGAGGGTAATGATGATGTGGTAGTGGGGACCAACGGTCCAAAAATAGAAAAAAATCATACCTCGGCTGCCAGCACACCACCTCACTCAACTCGACCATAAGAGGAAATAAATGTTGATTCCCATGCACTCATGCATTCATCTTCTCAAGGCTCACTCCAGAAAAGTCGTTCTCGTACCCAAAAAACCTACAGAAGAAAAAATTTCATCTTTCTCCTACGCAGGACTTCCTACAGGATCACATAGGAAATCCTACAAGATCACACAAGAATCCTACAAGATACAGTCAGGCAGTCTACAGGATTGGCAGAGAGCAGTTCCAGAGAAGGAAACACATGGGTTGCCTACAACGAGCACCATGAGGAGGTAGGCTCTACATTTTGTTCCATTTTTCCAAGTGAAAAGAACAAAAAAATCTAATAGCTTAATTGAATTTGATAATTGTGTAAGGGAATAGTTCCACAAGTATTTCAACCCCATTTCCTCCTTCATTATAATTTGTATCATACATCTCTTCTCCTCAAAGTACACTAGAAAACATGACAGGGAGATTTAATAGAAGGGAGCCCATCAACACTGTGAGGATTCTCCAACACTCTCCTGTGCTAGAAATATTCACAAGGCATAATTGGATGGGGTATTTCGAGAAATTAAGGGGGTATGATGATGAAGTAGCCTGAGATTTTTCTCTCTTCCTCATTCCACTGACAAGAACCCATGCCACTGTGGTGGTGAGAGGTCTCTCCATAGATCTCACCCCTAACCTCATAAGCAGAATTACCACACCTCCCCTAAGAGTGCCTTGGAGAAAGGAAGACAAGGGGGATAGCCAAACTGCCAAAAAGAAATTCTTTTTAGAGGGAGAGGAGCCCACTGAAGACAAGAATGGAGTAAGGAGAACAAGCCTACCATACCCCTGGAATGAGGTAAGCTACCACATTATAAAATAAATATCATGTGAAGGTAGATATAGTGTGGTTTATGGATATCACTTTAGGCTTATTGAAGAATTGTGGTTTGGAGCAAAAACACCTCCTCAACACAGGCTTAGCATACCATACTTCCTTCTGCAATAACCGATAGATACAAGCATAAAGGTGCAGGAAGGAAACTGCCAACAGTTAGCTCACCTTGGGTTAATTAGAATCATCATAGAAAATGCCCTCCAAAACCTCAGAATTCCTCTCCAATGGGAAATATTCAAAGACATGTAGACAGATGAGGATATCAAAGCCCACACATAATGATATTAGCCCTAATGTCAGTGAAAAGAATGAAGAAGAGGCTGAAATAGATGGAGAAGAAGCATAGAGGGATGAAGAAGAGATAGATGAGGATGAAGAGGAAGAGGAAGAGGAAGAAGGTGATGAAGAAATAAAGGAAGATGTCAAGGAGGACATTGATAAACAAGATGAGGATCTAGAGGCAGAAGAAGAGGGGAAAGACAAATGTGAAAAGGGAAATGGAAAAGAAGAGGTAGAAGACAAAGAGGATCCACTCAAGGTGTCTCCATAACCCACTGAGAAAGAGGCAGCATCTACCCTCACTGCCCTTAGTACCCCTATCAAACAAAAAGGAAAAAGAGAGAGGAAAACTCCTTTATACTTCATAACAAGAAAAAGTACAAGGATAAGGTAGGGAAAACCCCAAACTCCAACCAAGGTTTTGAGTGTTATTGAGGACTCATCTAAACAGTAGGAGAATATGGCTCCTCTTATAAAAGCTCAAGAAGAAGGATCCTCAGCACAAACCTCCCCTGAGTCTCCTATCACTTATGTGAGAAGGCTTGTAACCAGATCCACCTCATCCAAAGGAAAATACATCCTACATGATACACAACAGGACCTACAGGAAGAAGAGGTAGTGCTACAGGAAACTCTACTAAACCTACAAGAAACAAAAAAATTGGATAAGGAAGGAAGTATGCAGCCAGAAAAATAAATAAATAAATAAATAAAAATAAAAGAGAAGATAGGACTATTGGGTGGTATTAATGCTAGGTTTTATATGAATAACTCGACTTTGGAATGACCCAAGCTAAAGTGGATGTGTGGCTATTCACTCACATCTTACCATCACTTCCACCCTCGAGCTACCTTGCAACTAAGATGACACCAACATTATACCGACATTTAATTTGTCAACCCAGGGTCATAAGACTTAGAGGCATAGCACAAGTAATTCCAGAATACAACCTCAACGACTAGTGAAATCAAAACCCTAGAACCTACAAGAAATAAAAATGCATCAATCAATTAAAGAAAAAACTCTTCAAGGAAAACTAAACACACTGGGAGTCTACTTTTGGCTCCTCCTGGGTTGGGTTGACTCCTGCAATAAGTCTTCCTCAGTTGTCCAGGGGACAAAGGAATGTAGGTTCCGCTCACACTCATAACATGTTTAGGAAAATAAATAAATGCAAGACACGATGAATGAAGAGCATCTTAAAATCCACTGCTACACTACAAAGATGAAAGAGCATGAACTAAGCTAGAAATCATAAGATCTACTGCTATACTACAAAGATGAATTGAGCTAGAAATCATAAGCAGTTAATTTTGACTAACTTACAAAAATAGTTGAATGTTTTTAAAGGAATCAAGATGATGATGGTCTGCTTCAACATAAAGTATATTGTAGAAATAAGACAGATCCATCTGTTGCTTCCAGGCTCACAGAAATACTATGATATATGCAACGTTAGTTATGATGAAAGGAATATTAATCATGATTATTGATCTTCATTGATCCTTGCATTATTTCATTGAGATAATAATGAATGATAAGAAATAAGCTCCATGAACGCCCTAATTTCCTTTTTAGAATCTTAGGGTAATTTCCATTATGCAGTAGTTGATATCAAGGTAAATATAATGTTTTAATTCTACAAACCAGTTGAGATGCAAATGAAAGTACATACTCTGCCTCACTCTTTTTAATATAACATCATTAGTCAAGTTTAAATAACATTCAAAATAATAGAAAGGATTTAAATAATATGTTGGAATTGCAGTCTAGACCAAAAGCATGTTGTCATACTACGCAAAACAAACTGTCACATAATCAAATGGTAATCTATGCCAACACACAATATATCAAATCAATCTATACCAATCTAAGGCAAGAAATTAGAAACTAAAAATACTTACCGAAATTTAAACCATGCGAGGAAATCTAGAACAAGAATTGAGTGGAAAGAATAATATATAAAACTAATGTCAAATTGTATTAATTCTAAATTCGATATTACATATCTGGACTCTAGTGTTCCCCTCAGTCATCCCACTGAGCACTGGTAAAACTTAATCTTATACATTATAAAAATACCATGACTCTATCAAACACAATACATCATGTGCTATCGATTCAGATGTGCCCCCTCCGTGTGTCTATCCATCTCTCTGCACCCCGTTGTACAAAGTATGGCTTCATGTTTTATAACTGTGCTTGTACACCAGCAATCCATATTTTATGATGGTATAATGCATCATTTAGAGTTCAACATCTAAAAATAAAAGATATGAAAACTGATATGTAGTTCCCCTAGAAAGGCAAAAAGAAACAGTATTGAAGATATTGTCAAAACGTTGTTTAAATGCCATGTGACCGAATGTTTGACTTTAATTCCACACATTGTTTGGAAGGCCTCGACTTCATCGCAAGAACACATCAGCATATTGATCACCTGCCCTTCAAAACCCATATGGCCATTTTCCTCCATGATAGTCCAAAGTATGAAAATTGTGGAAGTGAGAACAAGATTTCCTTTGTTGGTGTGGGAACTGGGTTGCTGGAACAGGAAGTGGACTAGTGGAATTGGATCTATGCATCTGCCATCATGGAAACTTGATATGAGTGGTGCTTTGAAATGAAAATTCCTTCAGATTATTACATAAAGAAAAATTCAATAATTCACAACTTCTTACCTCTGGGTGACTATATATTAGCATAAAAAGTATGGTAATGGCTATAAACACCTGGTGCAAACACAAGTTGTTTAAAAAAAAGCATAAAAGATTGAGAAAACAGAGGCTCAACAAGGACCCAAAGCTAAGGGAACCTAGTCCTCAACCTAACCTTGACTCCTACTACAAATTTATTGAGGGGAGCAAGGTCATTCCACAAAAAATTTCCATTCCATTATTCTTTGAGCTTGAGAAAGAAAGAGCTAGAACACATAGATGGATGTAGATTGCCAAGTCCAAGGGAGTGGAGGACATTGGTCACATGGAGGAAAAGCTCAAAGAGATGGGAAGAGAGCTAAGTAGCTTGAGGGATAAAGAGGCCATAATGAAGGCTCAGTTGGAGGCAGAAAACGCATGGTTGAAATGATAGCTGCAAGAAAGAAATAATTAATTGGCATCCATGGCCAGTCTATCTTTGGAAACAATCCAGTGCAATATTCCAGCTAAGTCCTATGCATTATACCTTAGGGAACAGTGGCTACAATTCCACATCAAGACCCTAGAACAGAGAGGCACTATGCCATTCCAGTATTATAGACAGTTCATTGATCTCCGTGACCAAAGTACATTAGAGGATAGGGTTAAGCTGTATGAGTTCTACTCGCATAACATGTCTTTGACATATATGAATGTATGGGACCCTAATGCAAACCTGGCATATTTACAGTTGGTGGATTTGGCATCATGGATGAACCATGAGGAAGCAAGGGCTACAGAAATGAAGAATATATTGGTAAGGGAACAAAATGAGCCTCTCATGATAAGAGTTGAGCAGTCCAATCCAATGGCTAGCATTAGCACACACAATTTAATTGAAAATGATCCTCAACTTTCACCCAGGTATCTTGCTGCCCAATAGCAAGATATTACACATTTTGAGAATATTTTCAGACTGTTAGGGGATGAAAACATTCAATCTTGCCAAAGGAGATGGAATACTTTGCAATATAGTTTGAAAATAAGAGAGTATAATTCTTCTCAAAGGATGAGAGAAGCATTGAACATGACACCCATGTACAAACAAACCATCCAAAGGCTCAAAGTCAATTGGATTGGCTTGAGGCTCAGTCCACCACTGCTCTTGGGGATGTTAGAAGGAAGGAAGAGGAACAAAGAAAGCAGTGGGAGGAGTTATAAAGGGAGGTAGGATTCTATGCACAAGAAGATGAAACCACAACAGAAGTATGGGATGTCAGGGAGGCAACTAGAGCTATGAAAGACATGGATATTGATTGAGTTGCTCAGAGGATGAGCAAAACTTTCAGTAGGGGGGTGATGATGAGCCTCATTATTGGGTAGCTATATGGAACTTAAGTCACCTCCTAGCTTAGTCAAATAAACTCTTCTCACAATTTATTACATTTTTTTATTATATTTTGTTCAATGAGATGAGTTAAAGTGAGATATTATGCCTACTGGACTAATATGCATTGAATGCAGGTTTGAAAGAGAAAATAAAGGAATTTTGGCAAAGATTAAGGTTTGAAACTTGAATGGGACACGGGAGATATATTGTAGGAGGTAAATCCTCCTCATTTACTCCTTCCTCATTTGAACATTCCTCCATTAATTACATCATCTTGGAGTGCAAGCATCCAAGTCATGAAGATCAAAAGGCAGTCGAGCAAGTGATAGTCAAAGAGTTAGTTCATATCGATTTTAGGAGCCGAGCCTCCCTATATTTAAGGAATTTGTTGTGGAATTCATTTGCATAAATAAAGAGGCCTAGAGCCTCATTAGGATTCGAATTTTTGTTGTAAAAGCACTAGTTATTTTCGAGCTCCAAACTTGTGGAAGACATTGCTATGTAATTTTCTGTTTTGATAATGAGAATGACCTTTCTCATGATCCAATACTGAGTTAACTCAGAGGGATAAAGCTCTTGGGTTAGGGCCCAACCCTAGTAGAAAAATCTCTTCTTCTTGTATCTGTATGATTAGATTAGTTTCATAGATTGATGGTTAAATTGTCCTTAGAAGTATTTCATTGCAAGAAGTGTAGATTTGATCAGTTTGTTTATTAGTGTGCTTCCATTTGTGATTTACTTCATCAGCAGGTTATAAGGGATAAAAGGAGCATCACAAAGTTGTCAGTAGGTGTCTTGGCCTCACCTCTTCCTTTAGGGATCACGATTTGAGGAAAGGACCCCTATGCAACCCCAAAAAGACAAATTTCTATTTTCTCATCGAATTTACAGTTTATTGTACTTGAACCAACATTTGATTAGTTTGCAAGCATAGGATTTAATTACCATATCTTCCATCTTCAGTCTTACAATTGATCTCATTAATGATTCCATTTCATTCTGCAATTTTACTCATGCATGAAGTAGACAATTAGCTCATTAAACTTTGTTTTTCTGACTTATTAGATACCTCATCAAGCCTCATGGATATAAGTAAAGGATACCTTTACCTTATTTCATTTATTTGATAACATTTTTAGAAGGCTATGGGCATATGTTATATTTTGTTATATTTTTTATTACGATAAGAAGTGTGATTGGTCTTATTAGTCTCATAGGATTTTCTAATTTAATTTTTCTTTAGCCTATCTTTTACCTCATCAAGCTTCATGGATATAGGTAAAGGATACCTTTCCCTTATTTCATTTATTTGATAACATTTTTAAAAGGCTATAGGAATATGTTATATTTTGGTATATTTTTTATTACGATAATAAATTCTTCTTATTTACACGATTTTTTGGCAAATAGCCATGTTTGATGCAGAGCAGGTCTTTCAAAAGTAGAGAGAGATGGCATATCAATCAACCACCTTCCAACTTCATCCATCCATAATCATTCCTTGATTTCACCAAGATCTTCACCTATTTCATCATTTTACATAGAAACTCCTCCAAGCATGTTGAGAAAAACCAACCATCTCCTAACCTTGGTTTTGAGTTCTAAGTGACCCTAGGAATTTTCTCACTCCATTCCACCTACCAACCACCTTTCGTAAGCCTCCCATCACCTCTAGAGCCCTTCGTTTTTCTCTCAGTTGTATCCTGTAGAAATACAACGAAACCTGTAGGTTTTTAGGACATCCTATAGTGGCCTGTTTTGAGGCTGAATCTAGGGAAAACCTCTAGGAAGCCACATAAGGGTACCTGAGGGTCTCCCAAACCTCCCAACCACCCACCAACATCCCTAAGACACCTGCCACATCACCAAAATAGATTAGGGTTTACACTTGATTCTCCATAAAAAGAATAAAAAGAAAAAAACCAATTTATTGCAGTCCTTTACATGCACAGTAGTGATGTTTGATGTTTTGAACTTCCATGTTTAGGAAAATAGTATTTCATACATGTTAGCTTCTAACTCTTGTAAATCATAGTCTATCAGCAATTAGTTAGAGAAAGGTGTGTTTTTAGCATAGGATTTCAGTGATTTTCCTTATTGTAGTAGACAAGCTTTCTCCTAGAGTAGATTTCTCTTTCTCTCATCAACAATCAAGCTTCTTCTGAATCCATAGAAGTTTGTCTTGAAATGCCTAGTGGTCTCTTGCCAGCTGAGCAGTGAAAAAAGGCAGAACCATCACTTTTACTTGTGTATACAACATTGTCACCTCCAAGTTTGTAAGAACCCCAGGTTGATAAAGTAAAGTTGGTAGCTCGAGGAGTTGCAACATTCTTGCTGCAATACTGGTACTCATCAATCCTTGGCACTGTTGTCAGGGAGGTGTCTGTGTAATATGTGATTACTTCTTTCTTTCTTCCATTTCTTGTTTCTGATATTCTGTTATTAGTTTCATTTCTACAAAAGTAATTTAGATTGTTTCCTTTTTCATGTTGCATTCTTTGCTTTCCTTTCCTTTCTACAAGTAAGATTTCAATCAAGTAGTTAATTTTTCATTCAGTCATTAGTTTTCATTCAGTCTGCAATTTCAATTCTTCAGTTACTTTCAAAGTTTGGAAAAAAAAACAAAAAACAAAACAAAAACATTTTTTTCATGCCTCGTAGGAATAGTGATAACTTAGGGAAATTTTTGCCAAATACCCCCACTGCTTCAAACAACCAACCTTCCCTCTCCTTCGGTGGTTGTAAACTGGAGGAACCCTTAGGTGAGCAACCATACATATTTGAAGAACCTACAGGGGAAGAAGGAAAAGAAGAATCTGTTCCTACTGAACGAATGGCTGAAAACAGAAATGACAAAGGAAATAGAGAAAGAGTTGATGGTGCATTCCCCATCAGGGAAACCAATGGCGATACTAAGATGAAAAATATAAGCCCCTCTTCCCTTCCTCATTTCCATGGCCTGACCACAGAATACCCAAACACTTTCTTATTTGATTATGTGGTCATATGTCGAACCTATGATTATAAAAATGATGAGCAAAAGTTGAAACTATTTCCATCCACTCTCAAGGATGCAGCTTTGCACTAGTTCATGGGTTTACCTGGAGATAGCATCACAACTTGGGCTCTGATGTAGCAAGCCTTCAACAACAAGTATCAAGAATATTGTATGTCTAAAGACACTAAAGAGGGAAGTTTTAGGATGACCTTAGGCAATGATGAATCCCTAGAGGATTATGAAGAAAGATTCCCGATTAGCTACAAAAGGGTTAGGTGCACACTTGACCCTGAGTCACTGAAGTTGGTCCTGTTTAGAGGAGTAAGGGAAGATCTTCCGAATACCCTACACATGTTAGCAGGAGGGGATATCTACCAGTTACCATATGAGGGTATCAATACTTTATTTAGAAAACATTCTAGGGTAGCTAGGAAAAAGGGTAGGGGTAGTCAACCTATGGTCAGTCCATCCTCTTCCAATTCATCCATCAAGGGTGAAATTGGAAATATGTTAGAGGATTTCAAAAGTGAGATGCTGCAAACCCTAGCCCTGCAGATGGACACTATGCACATGAAGAGAAAGCAAGAGTAAGTAGAGAGGGCCTTGGCCATTTTCTATCCTAGATGCACCAGGAGCACCCTAGGAATGAATGTCCATTGAATTCTATTGAAATATGATTAGTCTGTGAAGAAAACCACACCAAAGAAAAGTGTCCTTCTCTACCTGGACTAAAAGTTCCATATCAAGGAGTTGAAGGTGTCATTAAGTAGCTCGGCTACATAAACAAAAGGAGACCTCATGGGCCTAGGCCATACCAGCAGGGTATGCAAGGATCGTCACATGCATGTTACAACATCAGCTAGACCACATACATACCTTCTTGTGGGGGCCCTACTGATCCTTCTTGGTCTACACCTCCTCCTTGGTCCTTTGCACCTCAGTATCATTCCCAGCCAGCCAACCAGTCATTTTAACCATATGCTCTACCACAACCTCATTGTAATGCACCGCCCCAGGGGTGGAGGCACCCATACAACAATGTTCTAGCTTTATTGTCTTCACCACATGCTCAACCATAGCTTTTATAGTATACTCCACCTAAACAACCCCATATGCCTGCCCAACCAAATCCCAACCCGAACAACAGACAAGCACATAAAATATATAGTGGAGAGACATCCTATCCAACTTATGCTGTGGAAATTTAGGAAATCAACCTCAGATCTGGGAGAGTACTTCCGAACAACCAACCTCTACCTCTTCCTAGGGAGGTTGAGGAAGAAAGAGAGGAAAACATGCTTAAAGTAAATCCACCACCCTTTCCTGAGAGATTAACCCAACCACTCCAGCCTACCCCAGAAGAGACTGAACTTCTGGGAGAACTGAAAAACCTATGTGTCAAAATTCAACTTCTCCAGGCTATTAAATATGTACATATTTACAACAAGTTGATTAAGGAGAAGTGCTTCAAGCATCTAGGGAGGCGAAGAAGGGATGCCCTACCACTAATGTCATTGGAGAGTTGTCTGACTTAATGTTGGGGCAGGTAATCTGTCCAAAGTATTTGGGCCCTGGAAGCCCTGTAGTAGATGTGCACATTAATTGAAGCAATCTCCCACACACTTTGATTGATCTTAGGGCTGCCATTAATGTGATGACCAGGGACACCATGCTCAAGCTTAACCTCCAAGGTTCATTGAGAAAGGCCACAACAGTTCTGCAACTTGCAGACCGCTCTACAGTGACCCCTAAGGGGATTGTGGAGGATGTGATGGTATCCATTGATTCTTGGGAATAGCCTGCAGATTTCCTAGTTCTCTAGCCTAAGGCTAATATTATTCTTTACCCTCTCATCCTTGGGAGGCCCAGGTTAGCCACTGCCAATGCTTACATTAGCTGCAGAGTTGGAAATATGACCATCAAGAATGGGCATATGTCCAAGCAGATAGCCTTATACCCTCCTGCTTAGCCATCTTTAGAACATGACTTATCTTTGTGGCTGAAAGAGGAGGAAGAAGATGAATTTAATTCTGCCCAACTCTAAACCTTAGAAAAGACCATAGGAGGGGTATAGCAGGATGAAGATGATTTGATTGAAAACATACTCCAAAGTCCAACTCCCAATACATTTTTCCTAGAGGGAGTAGTAAAGGAAACCCAGAAAAACCATCAACTTGATGTATGCTTAGCCGATTCCAACCCTCTCCATGTCAAAACCATAGAATTTGGCCCTGACAGAGCTTTGAAAATCAATCCATCTCTTTTTTCTCTTCAAGAAGAAACGTTGTGCAACATGCTAAAGGAACATCTGGATGCCTTTGATTGGATTTACAAAGAAATGAAGGCAGTGCACCCCTCGATGTGTACTCACCACATTTATATCAAAGAAGGGTGCAAGCCAGTCCGACAACCCCAAAGGAGAATGAATCCAGCTCTTAAAGATATAGTCAAAGAAGAACTGCAAGAGCTGCTAGATGCAGGATTCATTTACCCTATCTCAGATAGTGAGTGGGTCTCTCCTTTGGTGTTGTTTCCAAAGAAAAATGGTAAGTGGAGGATTTGTGTCGATTACAAGGAGTTAAACAAATCCACAAAGAAGGATCATTTCCCTCTACCTCTCATCAACCAAGTGCTAGATGGCTTAGCAAGGAAAAAGTTTTTCTCTTTCCTAGATGGATTTAGTGGGTACAACCAAATCCAGATCAGCTCGAAAGACCAGGATAAAACCACCTTCAATTGTCCTTGGGGTAGTTTCGCCTATAGAGTCCTTCCTCTTTGCCTATGCAATGCTCCTGCCACTTTTCAGAGAGCAGTCCAGAGTATATTTGTCAAGTTAGTCCATGATTCGGTAGAAATTTATATGGATGATTTTACACCTTACAGAGGTAATTTTCAGGAAGCTCTGTCCAACTTAGGTAAGGTGTTGCACAAATGCATTGAAATGAACCTGTTTCTCAGTCTCGAAAAATGTGAATTCTTGATGACTACTTGGATCGTGCTAGGTCATTCAATATCTCAGCAAGGATTACGTGGACCCAAAAAAATAGTTATCATCTAAAGGGTCCCACTTCCACAAAAGCAGAGAGATGTCAAAAGTTTTCTAGGGTTCGCTGGATACTACCGAAGGTTTATAAAATACTTCAGCAAGTTGGCTTCTCCTTTATATGGGTTGTTGGTGAAAGACTCTGAGTTTGTATGGTCAAAAAGTTGTCAAGAGGCCCTAGACACCCTGAAGGACAAGTTAACCACTGCACCGATTCTCCAAGGCCTAGATTGGGCCCTTCCTTTTTATATTCATGTTGATGCCTCACACAAATCCATAGGAGCAACCCTAGGCCAGATAGATGAAAAATTACCTTATGCCATTTACTTTATCAGTAAGAATCTATCAAAGTCAAAACTGAACCACACGGTGATCGAAAAGGAGCTCCTAGCTATTGTGCATTCATTGAACAAATTTAGGCATTATATTACAGACTATCAAACATTTGTACATAATGACCACACTGCAATCAAATATTTAATGAATAAACCTGATGTGAATGCCTGGATAATTAGATGGTTACTTTTACTACAACAGTTTGATCTAACTATTGTTGATAAGCCTTGCTAGAAAAATGTTGTTGCAGATTTTTTGTCCAGATTAACTTTGCCTCTAGGTGAGGAGGGAATGGATGATGATCAGTTACCAGATGAGAAATTAATCGTCATTTCAGTTCTCTCTCCATGGTTTGTTGGCATAGAAAACTCTTTGGTATCTACACAGTTCCCACTGAATTTGTCCTCCAAGAGAAAAGCAAGATTGTGAGGAACAATACCCCCTTCACTTGGAATGGGGGCAACCTCTTCAAACTAAGCCGGATCAAATTCCGAGAAGGTGTGTCAGGGAGGAGGAAGTCTTTGACATCATTCTGACCTATCATGATGGGCCTTGTGGAGGTCACTTTGCAGCAAAGAGGACAGCATTTAAAGTGTTACAAACTGGGGATTATTGGCCCAATCTTCATCAAGATGTGAAAATATATACTAGTCAGTGTGATTGATGCCAAAGGATGGGAAATCCTACTCCAAGAGATGAAATGCTTGTGCAACCTCAAGTGACTTTTGAGCCATTTGAAAAGTGGGGCATGGACTTCATTGGACTTGTTGACCCTCCTTCCAAGAAAAAGCAGTATATGATTGTATGCACTGAATATCTGACTAAGTGGGTTGAAACCAAGGCAATTAAGGCAGCAACAGAGGAGAAGGTGGTTGGGTTCTTAAGGGAGAATGTATTATATAAATTTTGGTATCTTAGAGAATTGGTCACTGATCAAGGCAGTCAATTTACCTCCAATATGATTGAAGACTTGTTAAGCGAACATAAGATCAAGCATAGAACCTCCACTCTTTATCACCCACAAGCTAATGGGCAAGTGGAGGTGACCAACAGAGCGTTGGAGGGCATCCTGACCAAAGTGGTTAGCAACAACAGGAAATATTGGGCAGATAGACTAGTTGAGGCCACCCGGGCCTATAATACCACCTGGAAGACCACCACTAGATTCACACCTTATGAGTTGGTCTATGGGAAAAAGGCCCTGTTTTCCATTGAATTTGAGTATAATAAAATGAGGATGGCAGCCCAACTAGATCTAGATCTCAGCAGTGCACAAAAAGAGAGACTGCTCCAATTGAATGGCTTAGATGAGTTCAAAATGCAGGCCCTCCTACACATAGAGATAACTCAAATTCAGAGGAAGATCTGGCATGATAAGAACATAAAAGATAAGAAATTTCAAGAAGGTGATTGGGCCTTGTTATATGATTCCAAATATAAATACTTTAAGGTCAAGTTAAGGACAAGATGGCTAGGGCCTTATGTTATAGAGGGATGTCATGATAATGGTTCAATGCAAATCAGAACCATAGATGCAAAGGCCATTCCTTTACTTGTTAATGGGCACAGATTGAAAGTTTACAAAATGACATTGTCAAAGCAAGAGTTCATTAATGGTATCAATAAAATAGTGATGGTGGTCGAGCAAGTCTCAACTTCTACCTCATCAAGTCACTGAGAAAAGAAAAGAAAAAGGAAAAATAAGGAGACTCAGGTGAAAACCTCCATGAGGCACCTGAGTCCCACTATTGGGCTGGAAACCTCTTGGGGCAGCCCAATGGTGTCAAAAAAATAAATAAAAAGATCTTTGGGTGAAAACCTCTCTTGAGGCGCCGAGGGAAAGTAGCTAGAATGAAGACCTCTTTGAGGCAGACTAGTTGTTTTAAAAGAAAAGGAGAAAAGAAAAGTCATGAAACTTTTATTTTCAAGTCATCAGGAGGACGATCAGAGAGAAAAGGAGAATAAAAAAGGGACCTATTCCACCATTTCTTTCATTTTTTCACTCATTTGCCTCAGTTTGCAAGGGTGTTGTGTTTTCTACAGGATCCCTTGAAAACCTACAGGATAATCCTATAGGAATTACAATGGATTTGGAATCCTATAGTGGGTAACCCTAGGGCAAGGAAACAACCTTCTCATGTCAAAAAAATAAAAATAAAAACCTACATCACAATTCCATTACCATGCATCTCTCCAACTTGATCACCCCTACATTCATCATTAAAAAAATCAGTTTTCAAAAAAAAAAATCACAGTCTTCAAGAGAAAACACAGAGAAAAGATGCAACAGAGAGCAGAGGGGAAAAACACCTGAATGTATTTCTAAATATTCACACTCCTAGACCTCCTCTCTATCTAGGTCATCATCCTCAAGTCTCAGCAGTGGAAATGATTAAAAATTTTGAGGGAGAAGTAGCTGCAAGACGTCCTATAGGAAATCTTGTAGCAGCCTATCCCATAGAATAAAAAATTATAAGTTGCATCGAGCTTCCAGCATGGAGATTCAAGGGTAGAAGAAGCTCCAGAGCAGTAGCAACACAATCATCTACAACACTAGGTACCTACATGTCAAGGCAATCATTCAAAGGGCAAGATATATATAAAAAATGAAGGAGAAATAACATGCAGCCAACACACAGCAAGCACCTCATGTCCTCAACAAACTGCTGCAAGGTATTATCACCACAGGTAAGTATCTTGCTTCACTCTCTCATTTTCATAATGTAATCAAAATATTTAAATATTGTGGAGGAGTTCGTTTATAAGCAAAAGGTGGCCAGTTAACTTGGCCACCTTTGTACAGTCAGCGAGGACAAAACAATGAGTCCCCTCACACGTGGCAGTAGTCAAGTCAAAGAAAATGAGAACGAGGTCAGAATTAGTTGAGATTATGGATGCCCGAAGTGGGAGTTTATTACGAGGAGAGGGGAATGATGATGTGGTAGTGGGGACCAATGGTCCAAAAATAGAAAAAAATCGTACCTCAGCTGTCAGCACACCACCTCACTCAACTCGACCATAAGAGGAAATAAACATTGATTCCCATACACTCATGCATTCATATTCTCGAGCCTCATTCTAGCAAAGTCATTCTCATACCCAATCAACCTACAGAAGAGAAAAATTTCATCTTTCTCCTGTGTAGGACTTCCTACAGGATCACACAGGAAATCCTACAGGATCACACAAGAATCCTACAGGATATGGTCAGGCAGTCTACAAGATTGGCATAGAACAGTTTCAAAGAAGGAAACACATGGGTTGGATGAAACAAGCACCATGAGGAGGTAGGCTCTACATTTCCTTCCATTTTTCCAAGTGAAAAGAACAGAAAAATATCCTAGCTTGATTGAATTTGATAGTTGTGTAAGGGAATAGTTCCACAAGTATTTCAGTCCCATTTCCTCCTTCATTAAAATCTGTATCATTTATCTCTGCTCCTCAAAATTCACTAGACAAAATGGCAGAGGGGTTTAATAGAAGGGAGCCCATAAACATTATGAGGATTCACCAACACCCTCCTGTGCTAGAAATCTTCACAAGGCATAATTGGATGGGGTATTTCGAGAAATTAAGGGGGTATGATGACGAAGTAGCCTGAGATTTTTCTCTCTCCCTCATTCCACTGACAAGAACCCATGCCACTGTGGTGGTGATATTTCTCTCCATAGAGCTCACCCCTAACCTCATAAGTATAATTACCACACTTCCCCTAGGAGTGCCTTGGAGAAAGGAAGACAAGAGGGATAGCCAAACTGCAAAAAAGAAATTCGTTTTAGAGGGAGAGGAGCCCATTGAAGACAAGAATGGAGTAAGGAGAACAAGCCTACCATACCCCCGGAATGAGGTAAGCTACCACCTTATAAAATACATATCATGTGAAGATAGGTATAGTGTGGTTTATGGATATCACTTTAGGCTTCTTGAAGACTTGAGTTTTGGAGTAGAAACACCTCCTCACCATAGCCTCAGCATACCATACTTCCTTTTGCAATCACTGATAGATACAAGCATAAAAGTGTAGGAAGGAAACTACCAACAGTTAACCCACCATGGGTTAATTAGAATCATCATAGAAGATTCCCTCCAAAACCTTAGAATTCCTATCCAATGGGCAATATTTAGAGACATGCAAACAGATGAGGATATCAAAGCCCTCACATATGACATTAGCCCTATTGTTAGTGAAAAGGATGAATAAGAGGCTAAAACAGATGGAGAAGAAGCAGAGAGGGATGAAGAGGAGATAGATGAGGATAAAGAGGAAGAGAAAGAGGAAGAAGGTGATGAAGAAACAAAGGAAGATGTCAAGGAGGACACTGATAAACAAGATGAGGATCTAGAGGGAGAAGAAGAGGGGAAGGACAAAGGTTAAAAGAGCAATGGAAAAGAAGACGCAGAAGACAAGGAGGAGTCACCCAGGGTGTCTCCAGAACCCACTGAGAAAGAGGTAGCAGCTTCCCTCACTACCTTTAGCACCCCTATCAAACAAAAAGGCAAAAGACAGAGTCAAACCCCCTTATATTTCTGAACAAGAAAAAGTACAAGGATAAGGTGGGGAAAACCCCAAACTCCAACCAAGGTTCCCATTGTTATTGAGGACTCACCTAAACAGCAGGAGAAGATGGCTTCTCTAATAAAAACTCAAGAAGAAGGATCCTCAGCACAAACCTCTCTAAGTCTCCTATCACCTATGTGAGAAGGCCTGTAACCAGATCCACCTCATCCAAAGGAAAAGACATATTATAGGATACACTGTAGGACCTATAGGAAGCAGAGGCAGTCCTACAAGAAACTCTTCTAAACCTACAGGAAACAAAAAAATTGGATAAGGAAGGAAGTATGCAGCTAGAAACAAAGAGAGAGGACCTAGAGCTAAGGGAACCTAGTCCTCAACCTAACCTTGACTCCTACTACAAATTTATTGAGGGGGGCAGAGTCATTCCACAAAAAAATTCCATTCCATTATTCTTTGAGCTTGAGAGAGAAAGAGCCAAAAGACATAGATGGATGCAGATTTCCAACTCCAAGAGAGTGGAGGACATTGGTCACATGGAGGAAATGCTCAAAGAGATGGGAAGGGAACTAAGTAGCCTGAGGGACAGAGAGGCCATAATGAAGGCTCAATTGGAGGCAGAAAATACATGGTGAAAGGACAGCTCCAAGAAAGAGAGAATTAATTGGCATCCATGGCCAATCTATCTTTGGAAGCCATCTAGTGCAGGATGCCAGCTAAGTCCTATGCGTTATACCTTAGGTAATAGTAGCTATAGTTCCAAATCAAGACCCTAGCAAATAGAGGCACTATGTCATTCCAGGATTATATATAGTTCATTGATCTCTGTGATCAAAGTACATTATAGAATAGGGCTAAGATGTCTGAGTTCTACTTGCATAACATGGATTTGACAGATATGAATGTATGGGACCCTAATGCAAAGATGGTGATTTACAATTGATGGTCTTGGAATCATCGATGAACCATGAGGAAGCAAGGGGGTCAGAAATGAAGAAGATATTGGCAACATAACAAACTAAGCTTCTCATGATAAGAGTTGAGCAGTCCAATCCAATGGTTTCCATTAGCACACACAATTTAAATGCAAATGATCCTCAACTTGCAGCTAGGTGTCTTGTTTCCAAAGAGAAAGCAATTACACTTTTTGAGGATATGTTCAGACTATTAGGGGATGACAGCAAGCTTGCCAAAGGAGATGGAATACTTTTCCATATAGTTTGAAAATAAAAGAGTACCATTTTCCTCAAAGGATGAGAGAATCATTGAGCAGGACACCCTTGTACAAACAAACCATCCAAAAGCTCAAAGTCAATTGTATTGGCTTGAGACTTAGTCCACCACTACTCGTGGGGATGTTAGAAGGAAGGAAGGAAGAGGAAGAAAGAAAGAAGTGGGAGGAGGTAGAAAGGAAGGTAGGATTCTATGCACAAGAAGAGGAAACCACAACAAAAGCATGGGATGTCAGGAAGGCCACTAGATCTATGAAAGACATGGATATTGATTGAGTTGCTCATAGGATGAGCAACACTTTCAGTAGGGGGGTGATGATGAGCCTCATCATTGGGTAACTATATGGACCTTAAGTCACCTCCTAGCTTAGTCAAATCAACTCTTCTCACAATTTATTACATCTTTTGATTATATTTTGTTCAATGAGATGAGTTAAAGTGAGATATTATGCCTCGTGGACTAATGTGCATTGAATGTAGGTTTGAAAGAGAAAATCAAGAAATTTTGGCAAAGATTAAGGTTTGAAACTCGAATGGGACAAGGGAGAGAGATTGTATGAAGTAAATCCTCCTCACTTACTCCTCCCTCATTCAAATATTCCTCCATTAATCACATCAGGTCGGAGTGCAAGCAATCAAGTCATGAAGATCAAAAGGTAGCCGAGAAAGTGATAGTCAAAGAGTTAGTTCATCTCGATTTTGGGAGTTGAGCCCCATAGATTTAAGTAAGTCATTGGGGACTTCAATTGTATAAATAAAGAGGCCTAGAGCCTCATTAGGATTTGAATTTTTGTTGTAAAAACACTAGTTATTTTTGAGCTCCAGAATTGTGGAAGACATTGCTATGTAATTTCCGTTTTTGATAATGAGAATGAGTTTTTTCATGATCTAGTACTGAGTTAAATCAAAGGTTTGAACTCTTGGGTTAGGTCCCAACCCTATCAACAAAGGCTCTTCTTCTTATATTTGTATGCTTAGATTAGTTTCACAGGTTCATGGTTAAATTGTCCTTAGAAGTATTTCATTGCAAGTAGTGTAGATTTCATTAATTTGTTTATTAGTTTGCTTCCATTTGGGCTTTACTTCATCAAAAGGTTAGAAGGGCTAAAATGAGCATCATAAAGTTGTCAGTAGGTGTCTTGGCCTCACCTCTTCCTTCAAGGATCATGATTTGAGGAAATGACTCCTATGCAGCCCCAAAAAGACAAATTTCTATTTTCTCATAGAATTTAGAGTTTATTGTACTTGAACCAGCATTTGATTAGTTTGCAAGTGTAGGATTTAATTACCATCTCTTCCATCTTCAGTCTTACAATAGATCTCATCAATGATTCTATTGCATTCTACAATTTTCCTCATGCACGAAGTAGACAGTTATCTCATTAAACTCTGTTTTTATGGCTTATTAGAATTCTTCTTGTTTACGTGATTTTTTGGCAAATAGTGATGTTTGATGTAGAGCAAGTATTTCAAAAGTAGAGAGAGATCCCAGAGCAAGAAACCACCTTCCAACTTCATCCATCCATAATCATTCCTTGCTTTCACCAAGACCTTCACCTATTTCATCATTTTACATAAAAGCTCCTCCAAGCATGTTGAGCAAATCCAACCATCCCCTAACCTTGGTTTTGAGTTCTTAGTGACCCTAGGCATTTTCTAACTCCATTCCACCTACCAACCACCTTCCCTAAGCCTTCCATCACCTCTAGCACCCATCATTTTTCTCTGGGCTATATCTTGTAGAAATACAAGGAATCTTGTAGGTTTTCCTGTAGTGGCCTATTTTGAGGCTGAATGCAGGGAAAACCTCTAGGAAGCCACACAAGGGTACTTGAGGGTCTCCCAAACCTCCTAACCACCCACCAGCATCCCTAAGCCACCTGCAACATCACCAAAAGAGATTATGGTTTACACTTGATTCTCCATAAAAAAGAATAATAATAAAAAAACAGATTTATTGCAGTCCTTTATATGCATAGTAGTGATGTTTGATGTTTTGAACTTCCATGCTTAGGGCAATAGCATTTCATGCATGTTAGCTTGCCATTCTTTTAAAGCATAGTCTCTCAACAGTTAGTTAGAGAATGGTGTGTTTTTAGCATGGATTTCAATCATTTTCCTTATTCCAGTAGACAAGCTTTCTCCTAGAGTAGATTTCTCTTTCTCTCATCAGCAATCAAGCTTCTTCTAAATCCATATAAGTCTGGCTTGAAAGCCCTAGTGGTCTCTTGCCAGCTGAGCAGTGACAAAAGGAAGAACCATCACTTTTACTTTTGTATACAACATTGTCACCTCCAAGTTTGTACAAACCCCAGGTTGATAAAGTAAAGCTGGTAGCTCTAGGAGTTGCAACATTCTTGCTACAATACTGGTGCTCATTAGTCATACACTCTCGGTATGCTAATACATAGTCATAATATTAGCATAGTAATAACTATGGTCTCGGACAGAATCTTGATGAAGACAAGATCATAAAGAAAAACCTCGAAACAACTCTCACAAGTTTCCAGTCCTAAGTTGATCTTCTGAGATATGTATGTATTCAGTAACTTGTGATGAATTGTTATCATGGGACAAGATTGCATAAACTTCAGTATTCCTTGGAACATAAGTTTGTTATTTATGTTCTAAGTAATACTGGTACGTAGATTGATTGAAAATATGTTCTAAGCAATCTTCACTTTTATCTCTTAATATATTTCTTTTTAACTTATAATATTTAAATTTAATTAATTACTATATCTCCTATTAAATGTAAAACTTCCTTTTTTTTCCTTTTAAATCCCAATACTTCATGAAAAATACTTTATTAAAGTATAATGTTCTATTTAGTACCCTTTACGTAACTTATTTTTTTATGTTTTGTTTAATATACTTACTATTTACCCTTCAAATAAGTTTAATACCTTAATACATTTAACATATTTAAATGGTCACCTCATTAATATATCAAATGCCATCACTTCTCTCCCACTCTTATTCCAATTTGTACGATCACTCTAATTCATTAATTATAGATGGTATACTAATACGAATCAAGACTATAAATAATGGTGGTTCCTAAATGTGCGACTATAGCATATTTAATGCCCCCTGACATGGGGGCTTTATAACCCCATATAACACGCCGCGCGCGTTTTTTTCTCTCTCATCACGGCGCAGCGTGTTATATGGGGTTATAAAGCTCCCATGTCAGGGGCATTAAATATGCTATAGTCGCATATTTAGGAACTGCCATAAATAATTAGTCCGTAAACAGATGTGAAAGGGCGATAATTGTTGGAGAGTACAATGATCTAATTAATTAGGATTCTTGATTTTTTCTTGTGGTTGGTTAAAAAAAAACACAACTACCACTGTAGGGAAGCCCGATTGTGGAAGTGTAGGGAAGTGTGGCTATGGAAACTCCACAGAGGAAAATGGAAGTAGCAAAGGGCGATACGATCACAACAGATTCAGGCGGTGACACGGAGGCGACGTACTGTGGTGTAATATGAGCTGAGCAGGACAACGACTTCTTGCGGTTCAGTGGAGTAGGACGGCAGTGACGTGGCAACAATGTGCGTATGACGGTTCGTTGGGCAGAGGGAAGTTTTACGTTTTCTTTTTTTGTTTTTATATGATTATTTATATTATTATTTTTTATTTTTTATTTTTTTTTGTTTTTTAAATAAAAAATTCCCCATATATGAAAAATTAATATTATAATTTATTTTTTTATTGGTTTAATAATGGCCAAAGGCTTATTTTTTCATTTATTTGTATTTTTTTTTTTTTATTTTACCTTTTAGATATGTTTTTTTCTTTTTTGTTTTAATTTATTTTCTCCTTTTTCTATTTTTTTTCAAATAGTTGGATAAAGGCCTAATGGAAAGATGGAGAATCTCCTGAGACTTTTGCTACGAAATGCTCAAATTCCGACAACAACAAAGTTGAAAAGTCAATAGCCAAAGGTCAGATCAAACTAGCTTTGTGTAGTGGTTAAGTAGCTAAAGAATCAAACAAATCTGATACTAATGTAATGAACAAGGTTCATATACTCAAAATTTAAATACTCCTAAAGACTTGAAATATGAAAATCTTCATTGAAAATACAAGAATATATATTAAAATGTATGAATGAGAATGATGTTACAAATGAAAGTGAGGGCCTGCTTATATACACTAGGCAAGTGTTCTGTTATGAACGGTCATGTCCTTGGGGACATACCTCTTAATTAACTAACTACAAATTAATCGTTATTTATGATGTGTTTTTTTTTTCCCTTGGAAAAATCGAAATTTTATTCAAAAATAGCAAAATTACATGTTGTAGATGTTAATGAGCATATGCAGTAATAGTTGGTTCTGATTTCTCAAAATCCGTAAATGACTAATCTATTCTTTCCTACCTTTCTTCTTTCCACTTTTCGCCAACTAGTAGTGTTGGGAGTGGAAGTTACAATATACATTTGATTCTCATTGGTATTAGTTATATATTATTTGTCAGAATCTGATCCCTCTAATCCATGGATTTGTTTACTGCCACTAACTTCATTTCATGTTGTGTGTTACTCGTATTGTTGCGAAGGGTTGTTGGATTGTTGTGTCAATGCAGAGTGGTGCTCTATATTGTCCCTTGGTGGATTGATCTGTACAGTCTACACGTTATTGTCTGAAGTTTTCTTTGTTGTCTCATCTTCTTCTGTTGTTTCAACTAAAGGCTCTGTGTGTTTCCAACCTATTGGTTTTTGTCATTGTTTCTTATTTCTTCTTGTGTCTTTTTTATCTTGTGGGAAGGTACTGAGAAGGTGACCTGTTTGTTGACATCCATGGAAGCGAAATGTTGTATTTTCATAATCTAGTGGTTGATTCCACTGTATATTGTTATGGATTAGGATAATGCTATCAGGTAATCCCTGACTAAGATCTACTTCAACACATATTCTTTTGGCAAAGGTGAATATGCCTCTTGAGATTCTATTCGCATCTATCTTGAGAAATTTGCCTATCAAATTTCCCATTCCTTCTAATACTTTGTGATGCCAGAAATGTAGTGGGAGGTTTTGTATCCTAGCCCAAACAGGCATTTTAGAAATCACCATAGTGGTGACATCAATACCTGGGAACCAAGGGATCATGAAAAGTATTGTGTTGCCCTAGAACCATGGTCGCTCATTGAGGGCATATTCCTTATCCCGGATTGTGTCGAATTTGACAATAAAAAACCCCTTGGAACCTTGATGGATATCACAATTTGTTGACCATGTGGAGTAGATCCATTGGTGTAAAACATTTGACTTAGGCCAAAATCCATTGAATCTACAAATAACAACTTTAGTATAGAAATATGCATAAAGCTCATTTACCTCAGGTAGAGAGACTGTCAGGGCTGGTATCTGTGATTTTTGCTCCACGATGTAGGGTCCAGGTATTTCTGGTGGTGGTGTTGCTTTGGTATTGGATTCTTCCTTCCCTTTGACTGTATCTTTACACGAACTTGTGCCCTTTGAGCTAGATCCAGACCATCCACCTCACAATCTCAAATTGAGGATAATGGTTGAATCTGAGACAATTCCATAGTCATGTAATGTGTAATTATCCTACATAATTTTCCCTACATATATCAAGCTTTGCATACTTACTAATCTTCCCATATGCACTTGGCTTTCATGCTTTAATTCTTGTATCAGCCTCCCCTTCCAGATTCGCTTGCAGACAGTCCTTTCTTGCAAACTTTTGATGAAAATTTGTATCAAGTTCGGATCTGTGGTGGGTGGATCTATCCTTAACAAGGTCAATCTGCTATAAGGGGTGTTGGATCTATTAGATCTAGGTGATTCAGATCCCAATCCTTTGCTTGAAGCATCTGCACTAGGCCATCATAACCATGCCTCTTGGGTATGCAAAGATACCCTATCCCCTTCTTGTCTTTTGCATGTAGGGTAGGCACTGGGAATTCCACATCGCCCAAAATGGAATCCCATTCGGAGTAGATGCCAGAAGATATACAGATTACCAAATCTAGCCTATGCATGGGCAAAACCACTTGATGTAAGTGCATATTAGTTAAATCGATGAGATTTGATCCATAGGATGAGCCAGATGTGAATCGTAACTCTAGATCTGGCTTGTACATGGGTAGACCTGCTTGCAATGAATGCAGTACTGTGTAAACTTTGTCAGATCTGGACAGAGGCTTGTGTTTCGGAGGGTAAGGGAGTTTCCCATTTCCAGTGAGATTTTGTACGTGGCAAAGGATCATTGGCACCAGATAGTGTGAGGAAAATTCCAGTAATAACCCAGTTGTTTTTCCTAAACATATGGCGTTTTTGTTGGATGAACCAAGGAAGCTCGATCTTGGTTCATTGTTGTTGTGTAGGAGGCTGGCCTAAACGCAATCATAAACAAATCCTGCAGAAACCCTCAAAGCCATCGCCATATCTTTCACTTTGTTTCAACCTTCCCTTTTTTTTACTATTGTTTGATTATGAATGACCATTATAAATATACCTAATGATTTTTTATGATGTGTTATTATCATTTATATTTACATTATTTATATCTATATTTTATTCATAAAATTGTCAATGTGATTTATGGTTAATGTGATTGCTAATGGAAACTAATTTGGTAAATCGTCATTGGTCTACTTAAAGTACTTTGAAGTAATTGTGCTAAGCCTAGAACATACCATTGTTATCCAAATTTAACATGGTATCATAGCTCAGGTAAAGACAAATCCCAAGCAAGAGAGAGAAAAGAAATCAACATAAAGGTTTATTGGACAAGTTTCAATGGCTTCTTCATCTTACTTCAAGACTGAGGGCAGGCTCCATGAAAAATATGACTATCATGCATGGAAGATGACTTTGGACCTGACTTTGGAAGAGCATGAAGTATTGGACCATGCGCAAGGAAAAGTGGTGGAGCTTCCTTCAAATGCACCAACTGTTGCTAAGACAAAGTATAGAAAAGGTGAGGCCAAAGCCAAGAAAATTTTGGTTGACTCTATTCAAAATCATTTGGTTGCCTATATTTCTGATTTGGGAACTTCTAAAGAGATATATGATAAGCTAGTTTGTATGTTCAAAGTGAACAATGCAAATCGAATCCTCTTTCTAAAAAACAAGTTGAAACACATCAAGATCGATAAAGGGGAGTCTATACAATCCTACTTCATAAGGATCACATAAATCAAGAATGACCTTCTATCCATTGGAGAAGTTATTTATGATGAGGAGCTCACTCTCATTGCACTTCGGGGTCTTTCAAGACAATGCTATGTGTTTAACACCACCATTCTCAACAATGATGTGATTCTTAGCTTCAATGAATTATTGTCTAAATGCACTCAAGAGGAGACAAGGATGATGGAGAGAGACAAGCCTTCAAATGGAAATGAGCATATTTCTTTCTTCACTCATGCTAAGAGAAAAAATAATGTTGGTCCAAGGAGACAGGGTCAAGGATTCAAGCAGGGATTCAAAGAAGTAAGAAAAGGAAGGTGTGACAATTGCAACAGGTTTGGCCACTATGCTAGAGAATGTCCTCAGAAGGGATAATGACAACAACAACAACAATTTCAAAGGCAATGGCAATCAAAGGAACAACAGGTACAACAATAAAGGAAAGAGGAATGCTCCCGCTGTTGCATTGGGAAATGGTCAAAATCCCAAAAGGATGAGAAAATCCAAGTATGAGGAAAACAATGTTGTAGAAAAACAAAAGGATTTTTATCTTATTTCCACTCTATATACCACCTCTCCACTGGATACTTTGGATCATTGGTTGATTGATAGTGGAGCCTCAAGCCACTTCACTAGGTACAAAGAGGGCCTCTCAAATTTGATTGAAAAGAAGACTAATTTGGAGATCATACTTGGAGATAATGCCACCTACCCTATGAAAGGGATAGGCATTGTCACTCTTCACTTGAATCAAGGTCAAACCATTCATCTACAAGAAGTATTATATGTACCTGATTTGAAGAAGAACCTGGTGTCTATTTCTGAGATGGAAGATAAAGGCTTTGAGGTAGCATTCATTGATAGAAAGATACATATTTGGCAAAGAAACCCTAAAGATGCATTCACACTTGGATTTAGGGTTGACGATCTCTATCAATTTGCAGGAAGTCCTTTGGGAGAGTTGGCTTGTTATGCTTCACTTTAATCTGAGCTATGGCACCAAAGGTTCTCCCACTTACATTACAAAGCCTTACCTTGGATAAGGAACATAGTCACAGGTATTCCTGATTTCAACATGAATCATGAAGGAGTATGTCAAGGTTGTGAAGCTAGGAAAATTAAAAGGGGACCATTCCCTTCAAGTGAAATCCAAACTACCGATATTCTTGAATATGTCCATTCTGACCTATTTTGTATGGTTCCCATAACATCATTGGGAGGATACTTATACTATGCAATTTTTGCGGATGACTTCTCTTGCAAAACATGGATCTATTTCTTGAAGAAGAAGGATGAAGTGTTCAAATGGTTTCGTTCTTTGAAAGCCTTGGTGGAAAATAAAATAGGGAAGAAGATCAAAATATTGAGGACCAACAATGGAACCAAATATGAATCAGATGAGTTCAAAGACTTTTGCAAGGAGGCTAACATTAAGAGGGAAACAACCATTCCATACACTCCTGAGTCCTGAGAAAAATGGAGTTCTTGAAAGGAAGAATAGAACAATTATGGAAGCCACCCATGTCATGCTCCCTGATCAAGGTCTACTGAAGTTATTATGTGGAGAAGATGCCAACACTATCGTGTATGTTCAAAAGAGGAGCCTGCATCAAGCACTGGATTTCAAGAATCCTGAAGAAGTTTTCATTGGTAAGAAACCTGATGTTTCTCATTTTAGAAATTTTGGTTGTCCTGTGTATTTTCATGTTCCTAAAGAGAAAAATAACAAGTTGGATTTGTGAGCTACAATGAAAACTCAAAGGCATATAGAATCTATGTGTCTGGTCAAAGAGATGTGGAAATAAGCCATGATGTCACCTTCGATAAAGACACTACCCTTGGGAAAGCCAGAGATCTCCCCATTCCAACGAAGGATAATGATGATACTACAAAAAAACAAGATGAACCTCTGACAGATGAGCCTATGCCCGATGTTGAAAGCCCAATGGATCGCATTGATCCACCTCCCAGTGATCCCTCTACCTCAAGGAAAGGACCTGTGTGACTCAAACACACTCTCGAGGATGTTGAAAGACATAGTGCTCCAAGAGGTACATTCTATGAAAGTAAGAAGCCAAACAGGTATCAAGGGTACCTAAATGCTATGAGTACTATTGTTCAAACTGAGCCATGTACATTCGAAGAAGATGAAGCATCAAAACTAATAGCTTTTTGACTTAATGTAAAAATACACAAAGGTATTGTAAATAATAATTTATTCTATATATAATATGTACAAGTGGTGTAGATGTTACAATGAGGACCCATATATATACTAGGTAGGTGTCCTTTCACGATTGGGCATGTCTTTTAGACATGCCTTTTCACTTAACTTCATGACTAATTAACATAATCATTATTTGATTATTCAACATTTACATTATTTATATTTATTTTATTTTGTCATGAATTATATTCATAACATTGCCTTCTTCTTCGAAAAGCTTTGTCCTCAAAGGTTATTCACTAATAATTCATTCTTTTCCCACGTCTTCCTGGTATGTGTAAGTCATCGGTACTAATGTCTTGGAATCCAGGTATTTTGATTTCTCCTTCAATTTTTTTTTCTTTTTAATAACAT